>OZ022576.1:0-212500 GCA_963669155.1 Arbacia lixula
CAATACACATTAGTTTGTGTTTAAATACTGATGCTGCCATGAATGGGTTAGGCTACAACATTAATCTCTGCTGGGCTTTGCCTGCAATAAGATATATACAACATGCACATGAATGAATTACACCAGCTAGCACAGAGAATGAGATATCTGTGTTATCATGGTGCTTGCATGATTTTAAAATTTCTATAAATACTTCTTGCAGAGTTGTTGTTGTCCATCTTACCTCCTCCCCATTGCTCAGAAAGGAGTAGGACGGTGGCAGGCCTTGGTGAGCTTCCAGCTCTACAACCCTCTGCTTCAGCATCTTATTCTCAGCTTCAAGAGCAGTCACCTGGGGTGGGGATAGAGAGAAGAACAAGTGAAAGAAAGGCTACAGATGAAGAAAGAAGTGAATCAAGAAAGATGAAACCAGCAAAAGACAGAAAAATCTTATACATACACAAATGAGCTGTACAAGCATGCATGAGTAGGGTTTAACACAAAATTGAATACATTTCTTAGATATCTGATCCATATAGGTCACGGAAGTTAGAATCAAAGACTGAGTTTACTCATATATCCTTATTAGTCTGATGGTCTCTTAAGGCCCACTGGAGAGGTGAGTATGAGAAAAGAAATTAGAAAAGTGTGTTACAGCTTGCACACAAGTATAATACACATCACCCTAGCCCATAATCTTAATCTGGCTAGCATTCAAGATTAATAGCCTAACAATGGGCACTGTGGTAATCATTGCACAAAAGAATTCCAGCAGTTCCAGAGAGAGAGATTCACTTCTTTCTTCATCTGTCACATTTGTTTCACTTGTTCTCTCCAGAGAGAGAAAGAGAGAGAGAGAGAGAGAGAGAGAGAGAGAGAGAGAGAGAGTAAGAGAGAGATAGAGAGAGAGAGAGAGAGAGAGAGGGAGAGAGAGATAGAGAGGGGGGGAGGGAGAGAGAGAGAGAAGAGGTGAGAAAGAGGGAGAGGAAAAGAGAGAGATACAATACACTATACACAATACACTTTGACCCATAAGAATAATCTTGCTAGTATTCAAGATTTATAGCTTTCTCATAATGGGCTACATAGTATGCATTGCATGAATGGGAGAGAGAGAGAGAGAGAGAGAGAGAGAGAGAGAGAGAGAGACAGAGAGAGAGAGACAGAGAGACAGACATAGAGACAAGTAGACAAAGACACAGAGACACATATAGCTAGAGTGACAGAAATAGGAGAAAGGGATAAGAAAAAGAGAGGAAGAGAAAAATAGGAAAGAGAGAGATAGGAGAAAGAGAGAGTGAGGGGAGGGACAAAAGTATAGTAGAAGTTTTTCTTCAGAATTAGGGACAACCAGCAAGCAATATTTCATGAATCCATTTACCAAGTCCTAAAGTAGCATTATTCTATTGTTTAAACTTTGTCCATCCCCCTAACTCCATAATGAATACTGCATACATCAATATTGATGGTTGCACCCAGATAACCGACGGAACAATGGGACAATTACTACATATAGGAAGTGGTGTAGGATGCCGGATAAGCCCCTCCCATACTATATCGTCAAGGCAATTGGACTCTCCCTTATCAGTTTATGAATGAAGACCAGACTGAACATCACAACATGTTTTCACATTGTTCTGGGTTCACAGAATTAATCAATAAAGTGAAATTTACACATGAAATAAATATGAATTCAAACTGTTACAGTATCTGTATAATACAAATGTAATATTAAGCAATAACAAGTGTACTACAGTGTGCATACAGACTGCATACATGTGCTTACATATAGTAAATCACCTTGCTTTCTATTTCCCACTACACCCGTTGCAGGTTTTGTAAACATTGCATGTGGCCTTGGGTTGTACAGTGGATATGAGTTCTTAGAGGAAGGAAGCTATTTGGTCAGGCATCACTGATACAGCATAATGGTCCATAGGTGAGGGGAATTAATAGAATGGTTCACTGGATTTCAGTGCGTTAAGCATACTATGTGAAGGTCTATATAGCCTGCTGAGCTAGCTTGGCTCTAGTGCTGTAAGTGATTGTAAAAGGTACACCTCTCTTCACTCTTGGTGTGTCATTGAGGCATGGTGGCGGACAGTAAGACATACAAACTCCTTAAAGCTGTAATTTGTCTGGCACATTACGGGTTAATGATCAACAGATCCATGATCAACACTGACACACAGATAGGGAGATGCTTAAAATATGTAAAGGACATAAACTGAGAGAACACCTCAACATATAGAAACATTAATAAGATCATTGCATTCATAAATCACAAAACAGAATGATATCCACTGGTTCATCAAGCAAAGAAAAATGAAGAAGGGACATATATAAAGAGACAGAGAGGAAAGGGATTTGTTTTAATTGCATTTTGTGAAAATAAAAAAAAGCTATTCCACAGGAAGTTGATAGATGTAGAGGATCAATCAATTCTTGCTACTGCTAATACGGCCAAGCAGCTGGGTGAGCTGGATGTAGCCTTTCTGCCAATCAAATCATTGCCATCCGGAACTCACATTCATGTACTTCCGGCACTGCTATATATGGCATTAACATGATTTTGACTTGTAGCAACTAAACACAACAACAAAAGTAAGTCCTCCCTAAGAAAAATAGCATAACTTTTTATCGCAGAGGTTTGTGGCAACATAATTCGGCAGGACTGTTCCTTAACTTATTGACTAACCTAAGTGTAAAATTCACATTAATCCAATTAGTCATGTATGAATGGGCACATTTTAAAGGCAAAAATGTCACTTTTCAAAAGTCACAAGGGTAATTTTGGGATTCTGTCATATGAATTTTTGATTAATTCCATTTCTGGTGCATAATTTATATCCTTTCAATGTTGATCATTCATCTCTCAATGCGCTAACACATATCCCAACACTTAAGCCATTGTTCTAATGGAATGAGCACTGTTTAAAAAATACTTATCCCTCTTGAGTTTGAAACTTTTAAAAACCCTTTATTTTAGTGAAAAAAAAACTCAATATTTTGACAAAGATGTAACATGACCTGTTATGTAAACATAAGAAGTAATTTTCATGTCATGGTTGAGTGAAAACACTTAAAAAATCACACAAGAAATACCAAAATGTATTGTTCAAACAGCATAAACAATTACCCTTGTGACTTTTGAAAAGTGACATTCTTGCCTTTCAAATTTGCCCACTCATGCATGACTAATTGGATTAATATGATTTTCACACAGAAGTTAGTCAATGAGTTAAGGAACAATCCTTCCAAATTATTTTGCCCAAAACCTCTGATAGGGGGGGGGGGGGGGGACTTACTTTTTGTTGGGTTTATTACAAGAGCACCTGTTTCTGTGTATTAAAAGTGGACTTGGCAGAGTAGTGGATAATTGCATTTGAATATTGTGTAAAGCAAGGTAATTTAAAAATGACATCGTTTTTTGCTAACAGACCGTAACATGATCAAACTATCACACATATTTCCATGCATATGCACCATACCCTTGAGCCCTAAGTGTGAGAATTAGCCAAGCATTCTAACAAATAATGAAGTCTACTCTTCAATCACCATATATGCTTTCAGCTGAATATTGGGGTGGGTTCATGGAGAGTATATCTTTCTATAAAATGCATACATTGGGGCATAGAGCATGCAACAGGTAAAATGCATCTTTGTTTTGACACAGTATCACTATGAAAGAGAGTGTTGACTTATGAATTGGGCTAAAAGGTTTAATGAGTTTAGGTACTTGACCTCTCATATCACACAAATATTTGCTCAAAGTGCAGTTATGAAAACTCATGAAACTGATAAGTTATTTTGTGTAAGTACTACTATGTTGTTCACAGTTTAGCACCATAAGTTTGGAATGCAATTACCCTTTTTTTTCTATCTTTTGTTGGTGGTGACAATGCTGTGCAGTAGTGCAAAATAACAATATAAAACATATGTCCATGCTTTGTAAGCTCTACCAGAATGTGTTTCTGAATAAAGCTCTAGACTTGTACTGTATGACCTACTGGTACTTTGAACAATTGTACACCATTTTGAAGCAGGGTGGAATATAGTAACTGTGGATCTGATCTACTGTTTACATGCACTTTACGAATTCCATTTCTACATTTTATAAATATGGCCCCAACATATCTAATGCATGGGAACTTTGGAGGAAATCAGATTGATTAACATCCAAATGTTGTGAATCATGGATTCTACATGTAACAAATAACAAGAGCTGAAATGTTGAAAAGGAGGTACATATATGCACTTGTATGCATGTGAGCAGTGCCATAGCCAGCTGTCATGTTGCTATGTATCCATGGCTGGGGCCAAGCACAGTAACTACACCACAGACATATGAGGAGGGCACTCGTGACAATGAATCAGCCCAACCTGACAGCACGCTTTGACTCCGGTCAGGAAGTCTGATGTAAACGTGGTTGGTTGCGATGCAGGGAGAGTCTGTCAGGTGACTCATGGCATGGCCAAGGAATGACATTTAGATTCTTAAAGAAGAGTACAAGTCTAGCAGTGTTAAGTCACACGGTTTAACTCTCACACTCATAGCATGGCCAAGGAATGACATTTAGATTCTGAAAGCAGAGTACAAGTCTAGCAATCTTAAGTCACATGGTTTATCCCATACTGGGCATTGAAAATCCCACTAGCTTACTTCACATCTTCATCCAATGGTAATGAGAGAGTTAACACTTTATGCACAATTGGTGCATATTTTCACAAATAATACATACAATTCTAATACAGCAACAACCATATGTGCACAATCTCAAATCCCGTAGTCAAATTCATTAGGAGCCATATCAGAGTTTGGAGAACTTTTTTGTACAATTTAGTGACTTACATTACATGCTTGAAAATTAGTTGAGAAAGGGAAGAATTAACATAAATATGGTCTTCTCTATCAAGTTGTTTTCTCTCTCTCTCTCTCTCTCTCTCTCTCTCTTCTATCTTTCTCCTAATCCTTCTCGTTTTCTTCCTCTTTATGTCTTCAAGTTTCCCTCATATTGATGTTAGCTATTCTCTCCTTTCTTTCTATTTCTTTATATATTCCTCCAACATCCATGACAGTCTCTCACATATTTATCACAAAACAGTATTCATGGTAGATGAATGCCTTATATCACACAAGAATCCACCACCTCCAAGAAATGAGCAGTTCCAATGACAGATGATGTGCTTGTATTCAAGCTTTGGATACAATAAACCATTGTTACATTACCCAATGATTTCACTACCCTTATTTCTCCAACCACGTTACATTCAGCAATGTCTTTAGTACTTTTTTTTAAATTGAAGTAATAGCTTGTTCAACTCCATGATAAGAATTTAGTAGACAGCAGATAGATTTGAAAGGGAAAAATAGGAGAGCAATTAGAGCATCAATTCCATATTCAGAATGCCTCCTCCTTACTTTCCAGAGGATTTCATTTTTATATCCAAAAGCATACATCTGTCATCGTTTTACTCAGCTTGAACTTTTAGATGGAATTAGACAAATCAACTTTGAAATAGCATTTCAAGCTGATGATTAGATTTTGTAAGTAAAATGCAAAATGAAGAAAACAAATAATACAAATAATACAATGAATAGTATGCAATATGCTGAATTTATTAAAATATGACAAAAATTTTAATAAAACAAATCAACAAAACCAAAAATGAAGCATGCGCTAATGCAGGCATGGGTGATATTTATGCAAGCAAGCAAAAATAATAAAAATCATGTTTCCTCATGTTTTTCACTGAAGCACATGCATTCTGAATATGAATTTATGATGATAACTGAACACACACAGAGCGCAGAACATCATTGGAAGTAGAAGCATACATGTATATGTTGTGATTTCCATTGTATCAACCTGTGTTCACCCTTAATTACACCTCTGAAATCAAGGTATGCACTGAGCATTCGTCTCTTGGTTCATGCTGCTTTCCCCTTTCATCTTAAAGGAAGCCTATCCCTTTTCTTTACCTTGGAAAAAACATTACATCAACCACAAGCACAACATAGATCTAAAGGTACAGTTTGTGAAGTATAAAACTACACAGTGATGTAGAATTGAGGTACAGATGCGACTGCGTACAACTGCACAGTTGATTGCGCGCATATGAGCTCAATCAAGTGCACGTAAAATAGCGCGATTGCGCGCTTTTGTAACGCGCCGTCTCTGCCAAGGTGAACGCAATTTATTGCAATTGATTGCGTTCTCGATCAAATGAGCTCATACGCTCGCGATCAGCTGTGCGGTTGAACGCAGGCGACACTGTATAGGATGAAAAATATATAGCTTGGCAGGCTCAGCTTCCTTTTCAAACTCAAAGTGAAGTTGGTGTTATCTATTTTCAGATGGCCAAACAAGAGATCCATATCAAATGTGAAGGCCAACACAAACCCATTAGAATTTACCTTCATGTCCTTTTAAGTCCAGGAAAGTTCTGAAACATTATGTGTCTTCCATATATTGTGTTATTAACACAACTTTATATTTGAGGCCTGCAACAGAAGTACACCATCTTTAAATGTGCTCTACTCGGCAGGGATTTCAATGGAGTAAGAGGTGGATTTCAGTGCATGTAGGAATGCACCAGGTTAGCTCCCCCAAGCTGAGAGACTACCAGCTTTAAATAGACCGTTTTCGTAATGTATGCGCAAGACCTTTAATTTTGCACACAGCCGCAACCTCGGACAAACATCCGCTGCCTGTCGTCTGCACCGCACACACATGTGTGTACACAATGCATGAGTGGCGAATACAGTGCACTCGATTTTCTCTTTGAACTAATTCAGATATCATTGTGGACAATACATCTGTCCGATTTATGTATCTCGCATGTAACTGTTAGTAAGATTATCAGGAGCTCAGTTTTTCAGGGGAAAGTTTATTTTTTTAAAGCAAGTTCAGTAATAATTGGGGATAATCGGGGTGAAGCACTGCTGCTGCACCACGCTGTGGGACGGGCCGGCGAGGTCCAGGTCTGACGCAAGGTGTTCACGCTGCTACTGCTTTCGCTAGTTGCAAAAGCCGACCCTTCGAATACCCGGCGGTAGAAACACCCTTATCCTCCAAAAAATCATGGAGCTGCTTGACAGTCATGCCGTCAAAAAATCCTGTTGATGTTGACAAAATTACAGAATTCTCTCTTATAACAAAATTACGCTCTTTCAGGTAAAATAAGACTGAGAATAAAATGAAAACCTCGGAAGGCCCACTAGATTTGAACGCGGCGATATGCAGACAAGATGGCGGATGACGCTAAGCTTGACCGAGGTAGCAACAGCAACTATGAATGACATCATTTTGCATACATTACGAAAACGGTCTATTGTGTAGCATGGGGAAATGTGTGGCATCGCTGATTATTAGACAACACCTTTATGCACTGCATTAACTCTGCATAACTGTACATGCTTTGATTTGAAAGGGGTACACAACTGCTTTAGGCACTTTAGGTGGATATATAAACAGTATCCAAGAATCAATAGTAAAGTAGAAATACAAGCTATACAGTCAGCTATACTGGATCAAACACGCAATCCTAATAGAAGCATGATCTAAAAACAGGCAATTCACACCCAGCCCCAGCACTGTGTCATGCCTCATGCATGCACAAGCCACATCATTGACTGCTATTGTGCAGATGCAATTGATAAGATGCAGAACCAGTCAGAACTTGGAACAAGCAATGCAGAATCATTTGAGTGAGTTTTCTTCATAAATCCAGTTATTGGAAATGCATAGGCTAAATTTCCACATACGTGTATATGTTGCGCCTATTTTGTGGATAGGCGGCCAATATTAACAGGATTTAGTTGTCCTCACATTTTTTTCAGTTAGTGAATCATAATGCCCCTTTAGTTTCAAGCACCCTACTTTCATAATCATTTAATCATTTATGATTAAATCATTTAATTTGACAAAGCTAGGCAAGCTACACCACACGTCTCCAGCATGCAAGAGCTGGAAACTACAGATACCTGAGAATCAGTGGAGCACAAGGAAATTCAGAAGCAGCACATCAATCTGAACTCTCATCTTGTTATAAGTAAATCATTTACACATAAATAGAACATACAAGAGAGAAGACTCTTGTTACATTTATATCCCTAGGCTGGGTGATCTCACTCTATTGGAAAGTTTGTTACAGCAGGATGTACCAATGATAACATACACAGGGAAAATTGACCTATGAACCTAATAAAATAACTATGTGATAGCGAGTTTCCAATGTCAATATTTGTTATCAAAAGAACATACAGTTTAAATGTGTATACACCTGGTGCATTGCATTATCAAAATATTATGATTAAACAAAAATAAATACTCCATTCTGATGGACACATCATATTTAAGATAAAGAAAGATGGAAAATAGAAAGGATTCAACATTAAAGATGAAATAAGATTATAATAAGACTAATTAATAAGCATTTTCACACCACTGATTTAGGATCATTATTTACTCAATAAATCTTTAAGTATATATGCCTCAAAAATGTGTTCAAGAATCACAAATTTGGCTGAACTGAAAATAAAAATTGAACTCTATCATTTACAATAATCAAATTACAACCAAAATGACATATGTGGAGTGAGAAAGGCATTTCATACACCTTTTTCTTAAAACATGCATTAAACCAGCTATAAATGCTACACATTTCAAGCAACAAAGTGAAAAGTTTAATCTTTTTCATAACGCTATGTGCATAACTCAATACAGTGAAGCAAGGAGGCATAAAATAATACAAATTAAAATGTTGATGCATTGTATATGAGGTAGGCTAGTTTGGAGTTGGAAGTGTGAATATGAATGAATACTGAGTATGGCAACATCAGCTATAGCAATGGAAACAGGATCAGGAAATGGTACGAATGATACTTTTTCATCTAACACAATGTGGTAATCTAACAGTTAGCATGATTGTAAGTAAGCAATGCTGATACTCACCATTCAATAGTGTTAGTCTGACAAAATACAAATATGCAGAAGCAGATGACTGAAAATGAATTTTACAGAAGTTAGTTGAGGCAGAATCATCAGAAAAGTAGTCTGGTTAACAATTATTCAACAGAAAAATGGAATTAAATTGAGATGTTTATAAGAATATGATATAAGAGCACAAGATATTAATTCTGTGTTAGCATGATTCAGAAAGAGTAAAATGCAGGGAATGAGAGCATCATATTATAATAGTAAAATATTGTCATGTTTGAAGAAACTTAATCTGTCAATTACTGATGCACATGTGCATCTACAAAATCAACAACACTTAAATATTATTTTTCTAATAATCTTCATGGAGTACAAAATATATACTTTACAAAATATATATAAAAGAGCATTATATTTACATTTGATATCAATAAGGTTTTAATATGTCAACAAAAATAATACTGGAAACTCAACGTACGAAATGCAGCTGAATCACATTGCTGTATAAGACTCTTCAATTCATTTTTTTTTGGTTTTTAAATCTAGCATAGTAGGCACTAGTGTGAGTTATATTTTATTCACACAACGTAATTGTGCCTATAATTTGGTAGAAAGGATTTCTTTGGGTACATATTCTGGGGGAAGATCATAGGGAGGGGATGGTCTTTCAGAGGGTATGCCCTCAGGGGGGTCACTACCAGCAGGATGACCATTAGGAGAAGGGTCAGGCTGGGGGGCATCTGGTGTCCCAGAGTAGTCAGTGGTATCAGGAGGAGGGGGGAAGGTCTGGGAAGAAAGGGGCGAGGGGGAAGTAGGGGGAGGGGGTGGGGAAGGTGGAGGAGGATGCAATACAAGTGCAGGGGATTCTATGAGAGCAGGCGGGGGAGGGGGGAGGGTGGGGTCAGCACTGCTAGCAAGCTTTGGTTGAGCGGCCATGCGGGGCAAGGTAGCAGCACCATTAGGGGGCGTAGCCAGGCGGGGAGGGGTACCACCCCTTAGTGGGGGCGTGGCCCTCCCTACAGGGGGGGAATGACCAGCAAAAGTGCCATGCGAGTAGATGCGTCCCATACGGGGGGAGCCCGAGGGTCTCACCCTTCTCTGGAGAGTCTCGTTCTGCATCTTCTGCTCCTGCGTCATGTTGGCATTAGACAAGAACTTCTGGTAGGCTAAGTCAAAGGCTTGGCCCACAGTCAATGTGATCTCTTCCGCCTGGTCAGAAGGAAAAAAGCAAGAATATAGGAACATGTCTCAAAAATTACATCATTTTTAAGTTTAGGCATACATCCATGTATATTATGTACTATTACATGTATTCATCAAAACAATTGCATACTTCCATTGATTCTATTCCATAAAACTAACCTACAAAACAACTGCTAAGCGGTAGGATGCCCCCCCCCCCCCCCCCCCCCCACCAAATAAGCCTAAAGATACAGAGAAGAAGGGAAAGGTTTGCTGGCCACAGTACAAGAAGTGGCGAACCTTTGTCTAAACTGGTGCACTGGATGGTAAAAGAAAACCTGGTAGACCTGGCCTGACATATGTAGATTTATTACGACAAGACACAGGACTGGACAGTGACAGCATCTTAACAGCGATGCAAGACCACTTGAGACCACCGTAAGGACTGTATACTGTACTTGGGTCCACAGAGGCAGGTACTGTGACTGGAGGTGTGTACTCACATTCTTGTCGCTCTCCATGACATGACACATGTGCTTGTTGTCCTTGACATCCTTGGCAATGAAGGCGCATATCTTCTTGTCCGACTTGTCGTCAGCGCAGTATGAGATGTGGTGAAGGGGGTATGAGTGATGCTTCTCCTATGAACAATCAGAGGCAGCCAATCAGAAGGAGATATGAAAGTTATGTCATCTGATGGCTTTGAGGGGCTATACTGATTAAACATTGCAAACATTTTCACTTCCTGGAAAACCCTTTCTCAGACAAACAGTCAAATTGTTATTGATACCTATATGTTTCTTTTGTTGCTGAGGGATGAGTGAGAAAATGTTTTCAATACGTTCATTTGACACCCTACCTCACAGATAACTTTTTAAAAACTTTTGAGATTTTTTTTTATTCAAGATGCCTGTGTCACATGAACACAGCTTGGACTTAGTTGAGATCTTGATGCCAATTCTGCACTTTACACTACACATTATTCTACAATGTACATGTATGTATTTACATTCCAGCTCTTTATAGATTATCAATCGGGTCACTTCATCCACTTGCAAACTTAGGTGAAGAATTTCTGATTTACAACTGTGCCAAGCAAAGTGCTGCTGGACAAAATGTAATAGATGGTTATCACTGAATGCAAACTGTGACAACATTAAATCAACAGTGTTTGCAAAATGGAAGGGAAATATACAGGTACTTTACACAACCAAACAAGGAAATTAACCTGCATGGATCAGTTATTATGTATGGGTTACCATATTTCAGCCACATTGAGGGAATATAATGTGAGGTTCACAAGATCATGAAAAAGGAGAGAAAATATATGTAATGTATAAAATTAGTAAAAAACTGACCATTTAAATCATCGAATAACAGTATTATTTCAAAAGCACTTAAATATGGAATTAATCTAATAGTTAAATAAAGATTAGAGTTGTATTGTTTAGATCAAGAATTCAAGAAGCAATGTGTAAAGAAAGGAAAACACGAATACACAGCACACTACCACAAACAAAATAGAGAATACTGACACAATACATGTGGTTTAGTCAACAATCAAGATTATTGTGCAGGAGATGCTTTGACAGTGCATTCACACAAGAGGGAAGTTGTATGAAACCTGTGTGAAGTACATGCACTATCAAGAGTTCTTTGTAGCAGAAGGCATAAGAGATGAGAACAGTGTAATAATAAACTTAAATTAATGTTATACAATAAAAGTACATATATATGTAGTTGTCTAGTGTACCTATATGTACTGTTAAGGTTCTACTCATAAAGTGCATGCTTATTTTAGTGAATTCTTTATTGAGTATTTGTTCTAAGCAATGCTCAAACATATTATTTATTAATATTGTTTTGTTTAGAAGGTTCATACAAGAAAAACATGATATCAAAATTAGCTCAACACTCTTTTCACGAACAAAGAACACAGGATACAGTTCATATAGTATGCCGCGCTATCAAAAGTGGCCTGGATTATATCTGTATTAAGGGCTATGCAGTTTGCACCTGTTAATTCATGCCCTACATTATCAATTGACACTGTGAGAAGTCATGGTGACATCCGTAAGGATTAAAGGATCAGACATGATTAATTTGAACAAAGATAAAGCTAAATATGCCAGCGTGAGGAAGATGCCATCAAAATTACCAAGTCTGCTTCCAAACCTCAAGCATGTATTGCACCAAAGCTTGGTCACTAATGGTCAGCCTTGGCAGCAATGATGGCAAAACCATAGTAACTAATTTACACATGTACATGTTTTATGTACCACGTGCAACAAACAGGGTCAAAACGGAAACCTTGCTTTTATCTAAATGGACATCTTGGATAACAGTCACAGGTGAACAATAATCAAAGTACAATTTTACTCTGAAAACTTTGACCTCTATCAGCCCATACAGTAGCTCCAAAGTGATAGTGCAACATATACTTAATAGAAAGTTAACCCTATATAGCCCGGGCTATTTTGAAATCGCATAGCCCGGGGGGGGGGTGCAAAAACAGCCCCCCCCCTAAGATCTCGACCGTTGATCGCGCGATCGCGACGAAAATTGGCACGTGCGTCGCCGATGACGTAATCTCTACAATTCAATTGTAAATTGCACCAAAATTATTCAAATTTATTTTTAAATAATTAATTATGCTAATTAATGCGTAAAATCATAATTTAGTTGTAAATCTTTAAATATATAGCCCCAAAACTGCTAGATTTCAGTCCAGACAGTCTTCTTAGGATTATTATCAAATAAGGATTAAAAAAAATGGCAATATCAAATTTTTTCTTATGTTTTTTATTGTTTTTTTGAATTCCTTATGTATTTCTTTGTTTTTTCGACTTTATGTTTTTCATTGTTTTTTCGATGGAAATCGTTGGCAACACCATTTCAGTCATAAATAACATGAAATCTATTGTTTTTCATCAGTAAAGATAAAAATAATGATACATTTATGAATTTTGGCTAGGTACAGGATTTGCATTGGATTTGTACATGAAATCACGTTTTTGAGCAATTTTGGGTCTGACGTGCACGTACAAAATGTTACATAACTTCGGAACCGCATACCCCCGCGTCGCAAATTTGGTCTTAAAAGTTGCGTGAGACTTGGAGGAAAAAAGTCATGAAATGTCGCGGCGCCATCTTTATGCGTTACAAATTTATTGCGAAAAATGTCGAGGGGGGGGGCCGTTTTTGCCCCCCCCCCCCCCCCCGGGCTAGATAGGGTTAAAAGCATGAAGTTCATGTAAGCACATGTAGACAATAACTCCACACACTTTAGAGAGCTTGTGCAGAGTGTGACTCAGTATATGATACATAAATTCTATGCTACAAGAAAGAGGCTTCTACATAAACTACACGAAAAAATTACTTTCACAAATTCACACGCACAACACAACTATTTTTCTAAACTAAACTAGCTGCAGTTGTAAGCTAATGACAGAAAGTTTACTTTCACACATAGTATGGTCGATGTGCATGTTTAGTTAGCAGCAGTGTTGCTATACATACGCATTGTTCTTTGTTGGTGTCCATCTTCTGTGTAAGAAGTCATCAGGCAAGATGATTGAATCAAGGGCACATGACATAGCAGGTTACATGTACGTCTTAATATCTCACATGCATATTTGATATTAAATGGCTTTCACCACAAGTTTCATGAGCTACAATGTCCTGCTATATCACCATTTGAAATACGATAAGGGTATGAAAATACAA
Organism: Arbacia lixula; assembly: GCA_963669155.1. NCBI lineage: Eukaryota > Metazoa > Echinodermata > Echinoidea > Arbacioida > Arbaciidae > Arbacia > Arbacia lixula. Next base: position 13,830 of record OZ022576.1, read on the forward strand.
CATCACAACCGTACCAGGTAAAGTTATACAACACCTTCATATAAACCACACATCTGAGAGCTAAAACTGCAGATAAACATATATCCGCCAACATCAACAAATTTGAGCTGCTTTTTTAAAGCATATCTATCGTGAATAGCACACTAGCTAAAATAAATAAATAAATGATAGCTTGTAATATGATGTATTTATAAATCATACAGCATTTAATTTTCCAATGAAAATCACGCAATGCAAGTCACTGCAATGTGTTTCCCCCTTGCTGTTGTCAAATGTAGATGTGAATAACTGAATGATATGCAGAGCTACAATTGAAAATCAACAATCAGGTAGATTTTGGAAAATGTCATCAGAAATTAGAGAAATGTCTATAAAATGCATACAACCCAATGACAATAATCTATTAATAATCAGGGAGATTGAGTGATGTGATAGAATCCAAAGCAGTATAATTGGCCTACTTTCAGGGAGTCTCCTGTGAAAATCAGGGAGATTTGACAGCTCTGGATATGTTTTTATTTATGAGGTCATGTCATAAAAAACATAGAGCATTTGTACTACGATGGCTGAACATCAAGAAAATATACCGGTACTGTATTTTCAAAGGTAGATGACCCATGATTCTTTAAAATGTGATTGAATTAATGAGGGCTCAGCACTGTCTTGAGAATCTAGGGCAATGAATCAACATGAACCTCAACACAATGTGGGTATTCAAGTCAGTTCTATCCCCAGACAGAAGGAAGGCTGCCCTTAGCATTACTGGATACATGTAGTCAGTCAAAGGAAACTGACTTCCTGCAAGGTAGACTGAGCAGACACTGTGATAAATAGGAGTGTTTGGAGTGATATCCTATACTTTAGCTGCTACTGTCCTTGACCACACAAAGCTATGCAGCTTATTGTTACACACTCAAGAGCCAAAACACAATCAACAATTAACATGTACACTGTAGGCCCTTACAGAATGCCTACTGGGCTGCCCACACATGTAAAATGTTGTTTGTTTTGTTAATGCCAATTGTAAATTTAATGTGAAATCATGTGTTTTTTTTTTGTACAGGGCCCCATATAAAAAGCTCTGCTTCCTTTGGGGTCCTTCCATATGATTCTTTAATGTCAATTTTATATGAAGTGAAAAATAAACTGAACTGAACTGAAGAATACAGTATGGTATCACACCAGTATGATGTACTCATTCCCATTCAGTCTCTTCATTATTGACAAGAGATAATCTATTTCACACCTGTCAATTAGGTACACTATCCTTGTTTACATGAGGTCATTGTTCCTGTTTACACCAGTAGCTCTGGTTTTGTTTTACTCTCATTCTGCAGCATTTACACCTTGACCCCTAAATGGTGTGACTTCTTGTGACAATAGATTTGTCTGTTCTGCTTTCTGACCCTGTCACTACATGAAAATACCCCCCCCCCCATCCCCCCCCCCCCATCCCCCCCCCCCCCCCTCCTCCCCCCAAAACTGGACTGGAATGACTACAAAGAAAATACGCATATTGTACTTGAAAAATGCTGCAATGATCTCTTTTCATATTTCTGTCCAATAGACAACACCACTGCATTTCCCCAGCAAGTTTTATATAAAACTGATGCCTGATGTAAAAGGTATTGCACCGAGTCAGTTACTTCTATTCTTTCTGTATTTTACATGTACTGTATCCATATTGTAGAAGTTTCTTTTATTTGTGAATCCCACATGATACCGTTCAGCCATTCTTACCTTGGTCTGCTTTTCTTGGATGGTGACTCCATCCACAGAGATGGTCAGCTCCCTCTTGGGCGGCTTGGCCCCTTCAGACCGCTTCACCTGCTTGTTGAACTAGAGAAGGAAACATGGGGGGTTCAGCTCAACATCATGTGGTTGATCTGGGTGGTTTAGCCCCACGCACAAATTGGTTTGAAAGTTCAATATACCATTAAAAGTTTGGAAGTCCCAACTTAAAGATGACATAAAACACCAGCTTTTTGTTGTAACAGTTGATTCTGTGCTGCTGCATGGAGCAGAGACATGGACACTAAGAGCCCAGCAAGAGAAAACACTGGATGGAGAGTACAAACTCATACGTGTCCTGGGCTCCAATGCATGCCCTCGTATTACTAATATACCATTTTTGTTACGTTATTTACTAAGCCTGAGTCATATCGATTTTTTCAGAAACCGGTGTTCGATGGCTTTGCGCCGATCGAACATCGCTGCATCGATACATGACGTCACCCAGCCACTGCCAAGAGCCAATTTATGAATGAAAATATAGTAAGCATACGCAGTGCAATCCTTCCATTTCCCCACATAGTATTCCACCAAAACAAGCGTGCAATTCTCTATCACCTCGTACCAAAATCAACCTAGAATTTCACTTTCCTATATTTTATATGAATTATGATAGGTAACCTCGGAGAATCTATTTTCTCACCGATACTGCACATGTAAGCGAATTTCGATTACTTCTTGTTTTTCCGTCAAAATCTTACAAATTAGCGTCAATATGGCATCGTATACATGTATGTAGGTTGGAATCTGTAGAGTCTATTGCAACGGGCAGAAAGTCAATCAGCTTCCGGGTTGCGATTTTTTTTTCCGTAACCCTAATGCATCGAAAAATCGCTTCCGGGTTTCGGACAACGTGACTGGATATTGTATCACTGTTTTGGCGACCACATGGTTATGACGTGATCTACGCGATGCACCAATCAGTGGTCTCCGAATCGCTGTACGGAGACGCTCTATTAGTCTGTACGTCGGCAGCGTGTATGCAAATGAGCCTTACGCACGATTGCCACTGTATTGCCGGGTTTTCACAACACACGATGCTATCCGTTGTACAAAGTCTATGGACAATTGTTTGTTGTGGCGTTGCGCTGTATATAGTAGTGAACGAATCAAATCCAAGTAGTATGTAGTAGCTGCTTGATCATCGAGCGACCTGTTCATTCTCTTGATGCGTTACCTGCAAAACTTGTGAAAATATGAAGATAAATTGTGTATAACAGGACTATCAAATAAAAGATTTTGTGTTTTCTAGTCAATTTGGTAATTTCGTCGATGCATCGAATTCATCAAAATGAAATCGGAGTTCGACTTCTTCGATCGAACACCGGCTTAATAATCGATTCGACTCAGGCCTATTATTTACTTATAGTAACCCCATAGCTTGTCCGAGGTTTGTCCCGAGTAGCAACAACTAATGCACACACACACAAGTGCAAGAGTACTCAGTCCTACCAGGGAGGTGTTACGAAGGAGTAGAAACTCGAGCATGATATATTCAAACATCTGTATGGGTTCTAAAGCGTGCTCACGAATTTCAAAAGCATTCCATAATCATGACAATGCTTTGAGGTTCCATGTGCCGTGCCGACATTTAGCTGATGTCAACTTGAAAAGAAATTTCTTTAATTTCCCATTTGTCTGTAGACGTTTTGTTTTTGACAAATTTGTTTGCAAACTTAAAGGAAGTTAACGGCTGATAATGACAGATCCTTTTCTCTGCTTTTGTTTCGAAAAGTATTGAGGAATCATTAAAAATCGGACAAATAAGCTATTTGTATTACTTACAAAATTGGCTAATTTCTTCACTTTCCGACAACTTGTGCATTTGGGGGATTCAACCACTCTCAAAATGATATATTAAGCTGTGTATTATTATTAACGGCGTTTGTGTGTGTTTGCGTGAAACAGAGATATTTCATTTGAAAAACTTATCTATTTGTGTTTGCTGATACCTGTTATGCTCATGGAAGTATTAATGCTATTAACAGAACGGGACAAGCGAAATGAGACTGTACATTTCTTTTGTTCTCTCTGAGAAGCCGTTGCCACACAATCATATTCATAATTGTTCAAACACCTGAAAAGCACCTGTTGAGAACACATAACTTTTCAGCGGCTTGGCACATGGGTTCAAAGGAAGAAAGTTGCTTCATATCCTTCCATAACACATCCCTGGTCCTACCTTGAGTTTTGTGACAGCTTCTTTGACGATATCAGCTCCTTTAGGGGCTGTCACCTCCACACAACCCAGGTACTGAGACAGGTGCCAAAGAGAAATATCAAAAGGGATACATGACATGTTACATAGTATGCACAAACAAAAAATTCAAAGTATGCAATAATTGCTGTATTATTATAATTATAGACACACAACCACAAGCAAAAAATACTGTCCAATAATGTCTGTTCAGCATACCTATGTCTACAGGGCTTAGAATTTACAAGAAATAAATAATTGCCAGCATATGAATGTAGGCACAATTTGTGTAACAATTTCATTTTTACAAAACAGATCATCACCTACATACAACATAAACATGGATGTTATGTAACACTAATCTCAAACACATCAGTTTAACTACATACATGTTTCACACATTGATTTTTAAAGACCCTAAATCGCATTTCATTCATCAAACATGGTACCAAAGTCTTGTTCCTCTAGCATTAAGACAATCATTATCACTCTTGAAATGAAAGCACAACCACTGAATAGTACATGTAGGAGTAGGAGAAGGCAAACTTACTTTGATGTTGTAGACAACATGGCCAGCAGTAAGAGCTGCAGCAGAATGCACCCAGGTCTTAGATCCTACACAGGAACATCAAGAAACATGGAGCAAATAAAATACTCTTTTTTTCATTAGGTTTTCTAAGCCCTGTACTATCATTAGCCCCGCACTGTCCTTAAAGTAGAACATCATTGATTTTAAAAAGCCTATATTTTGGTATCATATGAAAAAGGATTGTATAGGGTACCCAAATATTGACTTTTCCAACCACGCTGATCTAACAGAATGGAGTAACCCTGCATCAAAAATTATAATTTTACTAGTTCATAATTCTTCATTATCGACTCTCCAGAAGGCTGTCAGCATGATGACGTCATTCATTGAACATACTCTGCAACCGAGCTAGCTAGCTACTGATACGCACACGTGCACGGATAGCATTTGAACACAATTCCAACCAAACTTTTTCAATAATATTCAAGTGTACATAAGTACGTCTTGCACATGTGCTCTTTACCACTCCGCATCAAGGTCACATGTCAGTCGTGCTTTACCTGATTGGTCACTGCGTTTCTGCCTTGCAAGCTCAGCACTGCTCTTCCTTAGCCCCGTGCCATTTTTTGTTTCTGTTTGTAACCCTGGAGCTCTGAGGCCCTGATTTTACGACTTGGTACCGCAATTGCCTTGCTTTTTAGCAGGGCCAAATAATCCTGTACTATCGGTGGGGCTGCACATAGCCCACTTTGATAAAAACAAATGTAAAAAGAAAGTGGTCCAAGCTTAGCCCCGTACTAAAGGTGGATCTAAGACCCCCCCACCCCCCCCCCCCCCCCCCCCGCCCCCCTCTAGGCCCCACCATCACTGTATAGTACGGGGCTAAGGAAATCTTTGCCAGTGTAAAATGGGGAAAAGTGTACGAATTTGGCTGAACAAATAACTCTGGGGATCGCAAAATACAGAAGACAACAAAGGCTTTGCAAATCCTGTGGAATCTGCACACATATAAGCCACATATTTCGTGGGTCGGGTGCTATTCGCGACATGAATACGACGTGCACCTTAGCCCCCTAAGGAAATTATTGCCAGTGTGAAAAGCATAAGAGAGTAGTTGCAAACAGAAATGGCAGGTGAGCTGTCCTAACAGACATCACTATCACATCAATAATACATGCATGTTCCTTTCATGTGTCTCTTTTTATTGAAACCAAAATAATTTCAGGGTGAACTGTACTTTTGATGGTGATTTGAGGGCTCGAAATGTCTTAATTAATTAATCCTTATTTCAGTATATTAAAGGGAACACCGGGCAAAAATTTAAATCTCTTATATCAAAGATATATCTAAAATGAACATAAAACAAGTCCTCAATTTATTTCTACATTCCTAGGGAATCATCTTTAATATCACCTCGCGATAGTTCTGTCCAATAACGATACCACCTCACGATACTCTAATTGATCGCAGCCAGCAAAGCCTTGTCATGCAAGCTGCGTACACTGCAGCTCAAAGGAATTGGCATAGGGAAAGGGAAAGGGAAGAAAGGGAAGGAGTCTCAGTTTTAAACCATGGTAAGTTTTGTCCAGTTCAGCATGAAACACGATGCTTTAGCCTAAAAAGCATCGTGTTTCATGCTGAACTGGACAAAATATACCGCGGTTTAAAACTGAGGCCCCTTCCCTTTCCCTTTCCCTATAAAAATGCCAATTCCTTTGAGCTGTAGTGTAGGTACACATAGCAATAGATCGCAATAACGTATCTAGCGGACGTGCAAAACATATAGAGATAGCTAAGATAGCCGATGTTACGTGCGATGTATTAGCTAATTGTATTTTTCTCTACTTACAGAAACATATGAGATATGGTTTTGTAATGCCCGGAGGTCCCCTTTAAAACAAATGCTCTGATATTCGGGAAATGGTAAAACTATGTTTGCAGTAATCTCAAGATAATATTATTATTCCTGCGCCTGCGGCCTCATGATAACAGTACATAAACACGCTTGGCAATGAATAAAGAATCAGTGCTTTACAAACACAGTAGGAATAATTTACACAGGTCTATAACTTGTACATTCCAGAAATTCAATACTAGGAACTCACCTGGTTTTGCGTTATTCCACTTTGTAGTCATTGTAAGTGTTCAAATCAGAGTCTCTTGGCTGGAACAGAATTCAGTATACCATGTCCAAATTGTCCATGTAACAATAGATAACCCTGTTATAACCCTGGAGAACAAAACCCAGCTCACTTTCCAGCTCTGTTTTCTTTTCCCTGGTGTAGGTCAGAGTCCAATATCATAATAGGAACCAACGATAAAGCCAGTGTATCTCTATATGTCACAGCACCATGATCCAATTACACATAGCTCATCCATGTCCCTGCCTTGCAATCTGATGCCAGAGAATGGGCTAGTGCAATGTTAGATCTGCAGACGTTGTGTTGAGTTGTACTCTGAGGTCCTACGCACGGCCTACTTCCTCTGTCAGTCCGGTCGGTCGGCGAGATCACCGCAATCTCAGTTTCTGTGGCCGGGAGTCACTGCAGGCTGTTGTTAAATGTGCTAATCCTGCTGGAACTGCCACCTGAAGGCCAAAAGGTCAGGCCTGAAAAAGAAAGAAAAGGAGTGGGAGAGGGAGAGAGAATGAGAGAGAGAGAGAGAGAGAAAGAGAGAGAGAGAGAGAGAGAGAGGAAGAGGAAGGAAGAGAGGGTAGAAAAGGGAATTTAGAATGATTGATATTACCTCATCACTCTCAGGGTCGTGAGGTTAATAAACTTCACGAACAGGCATATTTTCAGATCAGAAAAACTTTTTAAAACTGCTGCCACAAAGTGTAATACTCCAACTACACAAGCTGATCTAATGATTGTGGACCTTCACAATAACGCACCTTCAGTACTTAGCATTTTCTCTCGAACATCTTATCACTCATAAAATATGCTCTCTAGAGGGAAAATACTGTACTGGGTAGAAAAAAGCTTTCAAGAAGGTGATCGTGACCAATTTCCTTGCCAATGGTCTTAGAGATTGTCCGTCCCTTTTGCAAGCTTAAAATTTGAAATCGTCTATCACGATCGTAAATTGAAGAGTGTGTGATTCAAGACCATTTCTAAGAATATAGCATGTTGAAGCTTTCTGTATATGTAAAAAAATTTCAGCCGTCAAATTTCAAACCGACTTTTTTCGTACCACGAAAAAAGTATTAGTCTTTGTTACAGTATCTGTGTGGTTATTATGCGTGTGTGAAATCCTAATTTTATTACTAACTACCAAACTTTGGAGATGATTCCTTCCATAGAACATTTTTTTTCCATAATGCGTTTTATAATTTAATAAACAGATTAATCAATAAAGCAGATATTTCAACACAAACTGCTAAGAGCCTGAGGTAAAGACTATTAATCAGACGTTGTTTACGTGCATTATTTGAATTTTACACTACGTATCAGTTTCAAATTGTGAATATAGAGCTTGCTAACACTTCTCTATATGTGTTGCCAATGTTTCGATGGTTTTGTGGTGATCTGAAAAAGGGACTGGCTGTCTTTAAATTCATGTATTGTCCATCTTAGAGACTTGCTGAAAGTTATTTGCCCTCAAATGATCCACATTTGGAGTAATATTAGTGATTAACTCACAAAATAATGCTCAAAATGTTCAGGCCGAACATTTTGAGAATATGAGGATTTTGAGAATTAATCATTTATTACTGCAAATGTGGATCATTTCGGGGCAAATAACTTTCAGCAAGTTTCTAAAATGGACAATACATGAACTGAAGACCATTGTTAAGAAGATTGATCATGATCACCCTTTTGAAGATGCTTGTGTCTTCCCAGTACACTACATTCCCTTTCAAGGGACTTTAAAGTACTTTAAAGTAAAGAAAAGGACTTGTCAAGTACGTGTAAGTCCACTAAAGTTGGACTAACTTCATGGGATGTCAAATAAAGCAACATGAAACATTATCACTGATGCAATATTTTGTCTGCTGAATCACTTTGTTAATCGAGTTTGTCCACACTTTAATTACAACGAATAACAATGACTCTGTGATGAAAATCAATGATTTTGTGACAGCATCAGATGATTTATTTTGCGCCCCATAAAGTTAGTCTACATGTATGTTTACTACCCGGTAAATGTCTACAACTAGTACTACGTTCCTGATTTACTACTAAGTTAAACCACCATTTTGAATACGGGCCTTACATTATAAATAATATTTTTAACAACTACATGTAAGTACATTAGACTACGCTTACTTCATGCCACAGCCGCCTGGTCAACTTACGTAGGTTAGAAGTTAAATACTTAAATCTACTAAAATCTGCAAGTGTTGATTCAACTAGATTGTGTTAGTTAACTTTAGCATACGCTTGTTAACAAACATTCTCTCAACATTTTCCAGGACTATCCTATATGCAAAGACTTAATTGGCCAACTACTAAAAATGCTTAAAGAGTCACAGTAAGAGTAATGGAGGAAAAGGTAGGAGTTACGAGACAAGGTCAGAAACAAGGACTTTATATACAAAAGAAAGCAAATGTTGTAGATACAGGAAAAAAATAGAGATCCTGAACAGACCAGTTTGCACTTGAGACATTAATATGGACATTATACTATACTGAGAACACAAACTAGACATAGAGGCAGATAAAGTAGGCATTGTGTGGAAGAATTTGGGGGTGCTACATGGATGACACAGTCCTCAAGACCTGCCCTACAGCAAAGCACCTTGGTTTAACCATCTCTTCTGATCTACGATGGAATATAAGCATGTTGACAACATTTGCAATAAAGCCAACACTACCCTTGCCTTCTTGAGAATCAATTCTATCCAACTCAAGACAATGGCTAACTTTTCCCTTGTTGTGAGACCACTTGTGGAGTATGCAGCACCAATCTGGGACCCATACACTGAGAGAAACATCTGCAAGCTTGAGTTGAGAAGATCCAGAGGAGAGCTGCCAGATTTGCCCTCAACAGACATCACAATACATCCAGTGTAACTGACATATTAGGTGCGTCTTCATAAGCCCAATCAGACGAAATAGCGAGCTATTTTGCTGATCTGGGAACTAGCCTGAAGTTGCAATCGCGTCTTCATTAGCTCGAGCTCGGGATACATAACCTCGAAACTTGGGATGCATAAATTACCCCGAGTTTCGCACATACCAGCAGTGTGCGACAGGAATAGGCCATGACCGCATGGCTTCGGTTGTGAGCTCGCATTCACGCACGTGTAAAAACCTATTACGTAAACAATGCCTCGTGGGCGCTGATGCATGCCGGGATCGAGAAATTTTCAGGCTAATGAAGACGCTCCAAGCTAGCTCGAGCTAGATCAATCTAGCCCAAGATTTCTTGGGAAATTTTCTCGACCAAATAGCTCGCTATTTTGCCTGATCTGGCTAATGAAGACGCAAATAGCTAGCTAGTTCGTGATCTGGCTAGCTAACCCGATCAGAACAAGCTCGCTATTTTGCCCAGCTCGAGCTAATGAAGACGCCCCTGTTGAGTGAGCTGACTTGGCACTCCCTGCAACAAAGGTGCGAGGTCTTCTGTCTGGTTCTCTTTTAATTCCCTTCAAAATGCACCACAACCATGTTGATTTCACCACTGCACCTTACATCACGCCAGTCCTGAGAGCAACAAGACATATCCATGCACAAGGCTCTTTCTTTCCTCGCACTGTGTAAAGACTTGTCTTGGAATACCACCTCATCACCTCTCAGCCCCATCAGTCACATTTTTCCGGCAGAGACAGACACGAGTGATGGTGATGCAGGCAGCCTAATAATGCCAACCTCTTTTTTACTTGCACCTGTGATATTATTTTTGTTAAACTGCATCACACATTCACAATCACATCATATCTCATCAATGTCACTGCACAGGATGCACACATCTCTTGATCGTAAATTGGCATCGACAGTGATTTGTTACTGTCCAAACACGGTCACGGTACCTTATCCTCAATCCGTTGGCTGTGCTTGAGCATAAATTAATTGAGAGGAAGTTCAGCAAAAAAATCACTCTCTCCGTCTCACTACATGAAAATACTTTATATAACTCGTTAGTTCTGCAATTAAAGAGATGGTTATATTACATGTATAAACGTTACTGTACCTGATTTTTCAGTGCTTTAGTCCACGTTAGGAGTCTTCTGCACGAACCATAGCACTGTTTACGACGTAAAACTTCTGCAGTTATGTGCATGCAATGAGTGCAAAAGAGTAAGGAATACGGTTGACGTAAATGCTACATATTTTCGCCGCCGATCAATGAACGCACCGTACGCCGTACGTTGACTTGATCACTCATGCACGTCCAATACCCTCGGCATGCATGCAACTAGTGCAAGTGACAAGTGTTGGGGTAATATCCGGAGGCCCTCCATGAATAGCGCGTGTGGTATGTGAAACGAGTGGATTCAACCCCGCCCACTCACTGTCTTGCTTGGACCAAAGATAAGTTGGACTCCACCCGCCCAACTTCACCCACTAAGTGACACCCACACTAGTCCAGTCATTAAGCTAGGCTCTGAATCACCTACAAGTTATATAGGCCTACAATGATATTCTTTTGCTGCAGAAGCATCTCAGTTTGAAGGGATATTCACCCTGAAAATATTTTGGCTTTGATAGGAGACGCATGAAAGAAAAAGTGAAGTTTATGTTATTTTAAAATATTGATTATGTGACGTCACGTGGATTTTCCCAAAAGGGTATTTACCATTTCACCTCACGGTGCGTTTGATATACCATTAGACACATGTTTTTACACACATATCGCTATGAAAACAATTCCTTCGTCAAAGAACATTTAAAAAAGGGCAATTTATGGAAAAAGTAGTACACGACATTATGGGAGAGCACCTCGCACGGGACAACTTTCTTTTCCTTTGACCGATTTTCGTCAAACCTTCACTTAAATGTTTATTTTTTTTCACGTATCTCCTTTTATTGAAACCAAAATAACTTCAGGGTAAACTATCCCTTTAATTTGTTTCTATAATCTGTTTTTTTTTTTTTATATTTTGACTTCCGGCTAATACTCATACGCCGAGATATTCTGACGTCATGTTAGTGACTTTCGTCTCTCAGAGTTTAGTTTCTCGATTATTGTTAGTTTCTCTCTCTCTCTCCTCCAAAAGTAAGACTTTGAATGATTTTGATTGGTTATTCAGAGGCACCCTTTGATGATTGCACATCCTTTATGAAGGGACACCAATCGCATGCAGAGCCCAAATGAACATGAAATATGGCTCTGATTGCACAGGGCTACTTGTGTGTTTACTGTTCTTAGTACTTATACAGTTCATTTTGTACAATAACTATCAAGTAGAGCCTAATCAAAGCCTCCACAGAAATTGTTTTGTCTTTCGTTGCAATTCGCAGTTTCATATCGATTATGATTTTATTATTGCATGATTATTGCATCATATTTGCTCGGTCAATTTGTTTAAATCTATTTTTTTTTAATGTATGTGACCTTTTCATCTCAAAACCATTCTGTACCAGTTACACCTAAAATATCAGCCATATTCGGATAGTGAATGTGTTGTAAGTAATAGGCCCATATAAAGGCGTTTTTGACGGTGTAGGTTTGCAAATGAAGCATTTTAAAATTCTTTGATTGACTGAAGTATCCCCCCCCCCCCCACTCTCTCACTCTCTCTCTCTCTCTCTCTCTCTCTCTCTCTCTCTCTCTCTCTATCTCTCTGTGTCGATCTGTCTTTCTCTCCTTTTCTTCTCTCTCCGGGTTCCCTCTCTCTCATTGCCTTGGTACTAGCTACAAAAGGGTTGAAAATTGGCAGCCACCTCCTCAGTGACGTGTAGCTGCATTCGACCCAACCACTGATCTCCCCGCTGGATTGAACACGCGCCTAAAATCAACCAGCAACAACAACAACAACGGAAGAATCAGGCCATTGTCATGGTTCCTAAGTAGACCCGTTATCTCTATACTAAGTGTAAAATAGGATTAGCGCACGCATAAACCGCGCTCATCCCATAACCAAAGAAAAAGGAGTGGGTTTGGCAGTGTTTAAGACATTTAATTTACTTCATCAAGAAAGAGCTCCTCCCTATCTTGTAACACTCTGACATTTAATACTTGTATTGACAAAACAAATCAAATCAAATCATTGATGATGTTCATAAAAATAATTGTAACAAAATGTCAAACTTAGAATAGGGCATACTACCTTAGCTATTTGCGTGAAGACTGAAAGTAAAAAAATGTGCGCTAATTAGGAAGTGTGATTCTGAACCAATAAAAACATACATCAGCGTGCTGCTCACACATGTGAACAAAATAAATAACAACAACTAAATTTGATCCGCCGAGCGAGCGATCTGATCCGAGTTGCGTTGGCAAGCGGAGCGGAGCGGAGTCGGGCTTTGCTTGGGGAATTTTGTTTTAGGCTTTAATTAGCATGATTGACTGAATGCTGGCCTAACAAGTAGATCTACAATTCTTCCAAGAGAACTCATCATTTTTCCAACGTGATCAATACAGCGTGAGTTTGTCGTCTTATTACTGTTGCTTTTTTCCATCGAGTGAATAGTGTACAGTCCGACGTATTTATTTTGGTGTAGTGTGAGTTGTGTTGTGTGAATAGACTAGTAACAATACTAACATTAACAATAACAGTCCAAATTAACTTCTACGATTTTACCACCAGCGGACTGGAGATTCTAGAAATAGAAGCTTATGCTCTGCAGTATTTGGCTCGCTATAATAAACAAGATTCTTAGTCTGTCTCTGGCCTGTATGCATTATGAATTGTCTGCTCAGCCACCTCTCCCAAAGTCAATGTCACTGTGTTTTCCTCGCATTTTGATTGAATCAATTGTATTTGTAATCAATTCGCTCGCTCAAAACCAAGTTCTAATAACTGGCATGATATGGCTTATAGTCCAGGTTACGCTTACCCCTTCTGAGGTTTAGAAATATTATGTAATTGTTTAATCTAATATTAGTAATAAACTTGTTTTCTGCAGAAATTAGAGGAGGTACCATGTTTCGCCTGGCAATATCACTCCAGGGGATGAGGTGTGCAACCAAGCTGCTGCTATGTCGGGATTGCTTCAAGCAGCTCCATACCACCCAAATCAGAGGTGCCTTTAACATATTCCAGAAATGGCTGAAGAAAGAGGAGCCAAAGCTACCTACAAACTACTCTGTAGTGAAAGCTGGGAAGGTACTAATACAGTCAAATGTGTACATGTATACAAAGATAACAGATGCCATCTACGTATTATCACAGTTCACACCACTCAAGTTTACCCCCTTTCAAGAATGTACATATTGACAATGCCCTGTACAGGCAGGATATCCCATTCGCAAATAAACAGAAATAGAATTGTGTAAAAAATCATGGGGAAAAAATGGAAGAACAAGAACTTCCCTCCAAATAAGTAATTGAACTGAAAACTGAACTGAAACACAATACTTTAGCCTAAAAAGCACCATGTTTTATTCTGAACTGGACAAATATGTACCGCTTTTAAAACTGTGGATCCTTCCCTTTCTCCCCTATCCCTTTTCTATGTAACCCATTGTGCTCTATTTTTGCATTTTGACACAAATAACAGACACAATTTCCGTAGAGTAGCAGTTTGTCTGGTACTCGCAGGCTTAATGTAGAAAGTAAGGCTGTAGCATGTACAGGACTACACTGATGGTTATGTGGTTGCCTTCAATCCTTTCCTTATCTGCAGGTGAGTGCAATGAGGACAGTCCCAGACCACATACAGCACCCAGGCTACTCACGCTCTGGCCAGCCAATGAGGGCGCCCCAGAGGGAAGTCTTCCTGCTGGACGTCGAGGGAGTCAGCGCTATGAGAGAGGCAGGGAAGCTGGGAAGAAAACTCTTAGACTTCACCGCATCACACATAAAGGTAGGCTACAGCGTGTCACACTGAAGTAGTATTTCTACCTGTATTTAAAGATGATTGAAAAACTCCCGGATGTTAGACCAGGCACAATATAAGATGACATTTCCTGTTTTATTACACGTCAAGTCCATAAGCTTTTGTGAAAGATGGTAATATTGTCAATATTGCCATCTTTGCCCCATCGGCACCAGAAACGAGGGGAATATGGTTTTGTAAAACCACTGCTCAGATGTCTGATATAGATAATAATAATTAATATTTTATGGCAGAAACTAATTATTTAATCAATAATCCACTGGTAACCAGTAAAGGCAGGTTAACATAGGCGTTACAGGATCTCTGTGATTGGCTCACATAATCAGTCTTGCAGCACTATTTTGTACTCCCTGTAACTTACAAAGGTCTTGTTGAGAGACACCAAACAAAATGTCCGTGCAAGAATCTATCCTAGAAGAAACAAATGCATGAATCAATATTTCTGTTGTTTTTGGACTTAAATATGCGCGCAATTGAGCCACTCTTTTTAGGGCAGACATGGCGCAATATTTAGTTTGGATATGATCTCTACGTATTAAGTGTTGATCCATAAGAACGCCCAGGTTTCGTGCCTTAGATGTTTCACATACATCATGACCATCGATAGTTACAGAAGCAGATACAGAGGAAGGAATGAATCTAGAAGAGTAAGGATAAGTTCAGTTTTGGGGGCATTGATTATCAACATGTTTCTATTTGCCCAAGATTCGCCCATTCTATGAAGATATAAAATGAATATCATTCATAGTAGCTCTTAGTAAAACAGCACAAGTTCATCCCCAAATAGAAATACACATCACAGTTTTTATCATGGTTATAGCTCATTGCAACTAAGTCATAATAGTTGAATATGATATTATTATCACTATTGACTGAGAATCAAAAATGAATACTTGTAAATGATTTAATTATTTGATAAACGCTAGGTTGGTGTGACAACAGACTACTTGGATGAGGTGCTACATCAGGCATGTGTGGACCATGGGGCATACCCCTCCACCCTCAACTACAACTGCTTCCCCAAGTCCCTCTGCACATCAGTCAACAACGTCATGGTGCACGGTATCCCTGACGACCGGCCGCTAGAGGACGGAGACATCATCACTGCAGACTTCACAGTGAGTCAGAAGCACTGTGTAAAACACATATCAAGAACCTAAATCATGGAATTCTACATTTCCATCCATAAAATAAACTCTTGCTCTGCCAACAGAGGGTAAACAGCTGTGACAGTAGGTACTTTTCCACAAAAATACAGTGCATTAAAGAATGTTTAAAGGGATATTGAAATTGACATTTCAAAATATAACTTTCTTATCCTTTGACAGATTTTTGTCAAACATTCACTAACATGTTTCTTTCATATTTCTGATTTTTTTAAAAAAAGAAAAAAACAGCTTAACTTAAGGGGGAACTAATTCTTTAAGGTGTCCCTATCCCTTTTTCAATTCTTCTTCATTCCTACACACACTGTGTTGTGTAGGTCTATGTTAATTTAATGCTTTCACGTTGATTGGTCAACTTTTATTAGGCTCTGTTCCTTCCTTGGTGTTATCATCTCATATTATTCCAAACATTAATTATATTTGTTGCATGTACTTGTACACTACAGCTCAAAGGAATTGGCATACAGAAAGGGAAAAGGAAAGGGAAGGAGCCGTATAGTTTGTCTAGTTCAGCATGAAACATGATGCTTTTTAGGCTAAGGCATTGTGTTTCATGCTGAACTGGACAATATATACCGCTGTTTAAAAATGCGGGTCCTTCCTTTCCTTCCCTTTCCCTTTCCCTATGCCAATTCCTTTGAGCTGGAGGGTAGGTTCATTTTTTCAACTACCTCAACTGCTTTTTCTGTTCATAGAATACACCATATTTCAAGTAGATTGGGTGAGATTTAAGATGGACATCTCTAAACAGTTGCTGCAACACTTTTCTTTTTATTAGTGTGCATTGCAACAATGATACCAAGTTAAGCGGGGAGTAGACAAGTAGATGAGAAAAGATTCACAGTAGATCAAGGTGTAACTCCTTCCTTACCACCTCTTCTCTCTCTCTCTTTCTCTTTCTCTCTCTGCCTTGTTGTCTAAACACTCATTCCATCTCTCATGTCACCCCATGACCCTACCCACAGGTATATTTGAATACATACCATGCGGACCTCTCTGAGACATATCTGGTTGGGGATGTGGATGATGAAGGCAAGCGGTTGGTGAAATGTGCCAGGAGATGTAGAGATGAAGCCATCAAGGAATGTGGTCCGGATCGCCCAATCAGTGTCATAGGAAACAGAATAACGTGAGTGTCCAATCAGTGTCATAGGAAACAGAATAACGTGAGTGTCCAATTAGTGTCATGGGAAACAGAATAACGTGAGTGACCAATTAGTGTCATGGGTAGCACAGTGCTGTAAGTGTCCTATCAATGTTATGGGAAACACAGTGTCATGAGTGTCCAATCAGTGTCATAGGAAACAGAGTAATATGTGTGTCCAATTAGTTTCATAGGAAACAGGTGTTGTGAGTGTCAAATCATTGCATTTCAAAAAGCTGTTAGATGAACATATTTCTCTGGATTGTTTCTTTCATAGATCCATTGCTCTGGAGGAGGGTTACTATGTGTCTCCTTCTTACATCGGACATGGCATCAACATGTACTTCCACTGCAAGCCGGACATATGGCACTATGGTGAGTGAGGCCAGGCTAACTTGCTGTACAGCCAACAGTTGCAAGAAGACTTGAATAATGAGTATGTTTATGTATGTGTTACTTGAGGGAAGGTGTTTGACATCTACCTGTTACGTCGTGTATCCTCATACTGCAGCAAACTTCTCTCCTGAGAAGATCTTAGCTGACATAACTGTCGTTTATTTGTTATGTTGTGTATTACAGCAAACTTCTACCCAGAGAAGATGCTAGCTGAGACAACTGCCGTCTATTTGTTATGTTGTGTATCCTCACATTGTAGCAAACTTCTACCCTGAGAAGATGCTAGCTGAGATAACTGTATTTTATTTGTTATGTTGTGTGTCATCATACTGCAGCAAACTTCTACCCAGAGAAGATGCTAGCTGGGATGACGTTCACCATCGAGCCAGTGGTGCTGGAGAAGATGGACCGTCCAGTGATCGGGGATGACCATTGGACGGTCTACGCTCAGAACCACACCAGGTAGGGTCAATACATCTCATACATCTCACGCGTTCAGACCTAAAGCTGGTGTCTGCTGCTGCTTCTAGTTGTGATAACAACACTGATAGTATTATAATCTTTGATGGTTTGTCAAGCATATTAAACTGAATTGACTAGCTAAAAAGTCAACAAAATATCTCATAGCACAGTTCAAAATGTAAATAAACGACACTTCCAACGCCTTTGTTTACCGACAAATGAAGCAGCAGGGAGGCTCAGTTACCTGCACCTGCTGGCATGGCTGCGTGTAAACAATGAATGATTGTAACAGGGACAATTTCCTTTCTTTTACAGTGTACTTTATTCTTAGGCTGGGAGGTTAGCTCGCTATAGCAGAAATTTTGCCATAGCCAATCTTGTTATATGAGAAGAAGAGTACACAGAGGTCTGTGAAAGAAAAATTTGGACAGGGAGAAATGCCCTTTTAATAAGCGGGTTTCGCACTGTACCCATGCTCGTTATAACGTGGTTTGCCTGTACAGCTTGTTCCAAAAAAATTACAATGGCACTTTCCAAAATGATAACTTTAAAGATATGAAATTAATCAGAATGATATTTCAGTATGAAACCAGAATTTATTACTTTCATCTTGCAAAAAACCCTATTCGATTTGCTTCAGTGGTCATGGGGAATGGGGATCTTTTTTCAATCATGTCCGATATTCCTTCCCTCCAGATTTTGTAAGAAGGCGTGTAGTTCAATGTGTTCACGCTTTATGATCAAAATTGTGTTCTTGCACAAATACTTTCTGTTAAGAAAGTGACGGCATGTTTCTATTTATTTCAATCTGATGTCATGGATAAGAACTAAATGAAGTAATAGAAGATCACAGGTATGCAATGCACAGAATGTGAGTTCCTTTGTTAGTTGTCCTGACAGTAAAATGTTTCCATTCATTTCAGTGCCAAGAGCAGATTTGGAAGAAATGGACTTATGATATGACTAACAAAAGATCCTCATTCTCCATGACCATTGAAGCAAGCAAATAGGGTTTTTGCAAGACGTATGTAATAACTTATAGTTTCATACTCTAAAATATCATTCTGATTGATTTAATATCTTAACAGTTATAGTAGCGACAAGTGCTGTTGTTATTGTTTTTGAGACAAGCTGTATACGTTTGAAACACATTGTAGGATCACCTAATACATACCTCTGGTTGAGCTACTGAATGTTTTGGTAGCATTGGGATGTGGGTTGAATCTGGTGAAGGTTCAAGCAAAATGAACTCCCATGAGAGACATTCTTAACATCCCACAACATTGAGGTAAATCTCCAAATTCATACCACAGAAGCATTTCTTTTTAGCCTAGTGTTACTAGTGTTATTAGTATAAATGTTTCACTATCCCACATCTTGCTGATGGAGAGACCTACTAATTCTGTTTGTCTGTGTGTGCTATATATGGAGTCATGTCCCATCACTTTGGGCATAGGAACAACGGTCGTTAGAAAATATGTAACGTGTGGTTCAAAAGGGCAGAGTATTGTGTTTTTTCAGATATTTGTGCCTGACGTGTGGTGCACAATTTTGCAATCTGTGCGCAAAGATAGCAAAAACACTGAGAATAATAAGACTGATACTGATTCAACGCATGGTGCAGTAAATGAATCGATGGCTTACAATCTCTTTCTGGACCTGTTGCATAGTGTTTGCATCACACGTTTTCTATACTGGGAACACTATCGAATACCACAGGCAGTGTGGCCAAGGCAGAGGGCATAAACCAGCACATTTTGATATCAAATGCAGCACACCTATAGTCCTAGATGTGTACTTGGTTGAATAATCAATGATAGATTCATTATGTGTTTCATTACATGTATGTGTGAGTGACATGTCGATTTCAAAGTAAAAATTGACAAAGATGTTTTTCTAAGAATTAAAAATCTCGATAAGTCGTCTCAGATTCAGTGAACATTATAAAATTGACATACTGTGTACACCTGGTATTTCTATTCTGCATTTGTGTCAACTGAACTACCGTACAGAACTTTGTGAGGAAAGGAATTAACGTGTCTACCTTGTCACATGTCAATGTGTTGCTCAAATTTATACTAGACATAATTTGGAGCTTCCCAATTATCCTGAATGCAATAACTAAAATAGAGTAACAGTAGAGATATCATTAATCAAACTAGAGGTTTTCAGACTGCTTTGATCCATGCTGATGATCCCTGTGTTAAACATTGGAGAATGTGTGCAGCTATCCTGTATTAGCTAAAATGGCTCTTCCAGCCCAATGAGCTGTTTGTGTACAGCGCCCTCTCAGTTTGAAATGCAACAGCCTTTTTACAGCTTTATAGAAACATTGCCTGTATAACTTACATTGCATTTATCCGTTTGATTTTGGAGGAGTCTTGAAATGCCGGAAGCACAGAGCTTAGTTTGATTTGATGAAGAGTGACACACGATATAATTTGTGCATGCCTCATCCATATTCACAGTAATGAATATAGTCTTTGTGATACCGCTACTTCAGAATACATTTTTAGAATGTGGGTTAATGGTTTCAGCTGCATTGGCATCTCTTTTCTAATTGACTAATGGGGAAGAGTGTTTCTTGTGTTTGGGATAGTCTTCATGCCTGTTCATCCCTCTTCATATTACTCTCTTTCTCTCTCTCTCTCTCTCTCTCTCTCTCTCTCTCTCTCTCCCTCTCTCCCTCTCTCCCTCCTTCTTTCTCTATGTATCTCTCTCTCTCTCTCTCTCTCTCTCTCTCTCTCTCTCTCTCTCTCTCTCTATCTCTCTCTCTCTCTCTCCCTCTCTCCCTCTCTCCCTCTCTCCCTCCTTCTTTCTCTATGTATCTCTTGTTCTCTCTCTCTCTCTCTCTCTCTCTCTCTCTCTCTCTCTCTCTCTCTCTCTCTCTCTCTCTCTTCCTCTCTCTCTGTTTACTTTTCTCTCCCCCCTCATTTTCTCTCTCATATACCATCACCCATCCGTCAGGCGATTCAAATCAATTCAAGTACCGGTACATGTACATACAGCGACTGAACATCCTGTTTGACATAGGGGTCGAAAGGACAAAGTTCTGAGTGTACAAAGACTCTAATACAATATTTGCATTAGGCATGGAGTTTGGATATTGCAATTGTTATCAATTTTGATATGTTACTGCCACACAATTGTAAATACAGATCAGTAATACAAAGTAAAGAACAAATACAGAATCTTTAATAATACAGGTAAACAAACATATGCACATGTATGTAAAAGAACAGAACAGATGTGAAAATACAAACTCAATGATATCCATTTAGTGAGGGTCAAAATAATGGTGTGATATCTTGAAGTTTTGGCCCAATCTCTTATAATGTAAAGACAAACTGAGTAAGAATAAAAAACATTAAGTAGGTCAGGGAAAGTATTATAGATCGAAAATGCTTAACAAAGGAGAAGATCATAAACAAAGATACATTGATAAATTTCCAATCTTTATTTCAGAGATGTTCCGAAATAATTTTTGTAAGAGTCGTTTGGAGCACAAGATTTTTAACAAGATGATTTACAAATGTACCAGCGTCATGCTTTCAAAATGGCACACTTTTTATTATACATCATCATCATCAGAGGAATTAGATACACTGCAATGATAAGTGGCCTAATATCAGAGGATGAATCAGATTACCAGCTTTAAATCATTTTGGCAATAATTTGATTTTGTCACTGAGTCACATCACTGAGTGCTTACTTCCAGGCAATTTGAATATAGTGAGATTGTGCCATTACCAGACATATGGTGTATGCTGTTTACAATGTTTAACATGGCAGTTTAACTAACATTTATTAAGGAATTCACTCTCCACAAATTTAGCAACTTGTGAAAATCTTTCAAGTGGGACATACAAAAATACTGGAAGTATGCTGAAAATAGCATATACATGTACACAGTTTTTGATGGTAGATGGGAGAAATGCTTCGGATTATGGGCCACAATCATAACAGAACCGTTTTACCATTATCCTTGGGTGTGGGTCTTCAATTCAATTTCAGCAATTGTGTAATCTTGAGAGGATTCCATCTTGGTATCTTGAAAAAAAAAGTCATTCATTCAAATCCCAGTGAGAAGCAGTTGCCTGCACAAATTGGGAACAGCTATCTCTAAGAAGAGAGAATTCACTAATAATTCCTCATTAACCTTTGCCAAGATGATAATGTTTACCATCAAATCTCCACTTTAATTCTCTGTTTCCCACTCTTCCATTAATTATGCACAGAAGTAACCAAATGATGAGCACTGTGAAGTGAGAGTAGAGCATCACCTGCTCCAGTGTGAGAGAAAGCATTGAAATGGCAAATCCAAATTGATCCACTAGCTATACCTTTTTATAATCACATTAAGTGTGCGTTAATGTAATCAGCATTCCTTTTAGAGTGACATAATATTTATTCAATTATACTGTACAGATTTGTTAAATTCATGCATGAGCTATGTACAGACTTCATGTAGTACCCTTCCTTCTCCCTTTCCTTCATATGAGCTCTTGTGTGCTCTGTGCGCTCTACTTAGCTTCCATCTGTCAGAGAGTGTGATAGCATCTCCCTCCAGCTGGCTCTGCCATTGTGGTTGCCCTCAATTCTGGTTGCAGAACTCGCTAATGTAGCCCTCTTTCCCTTCACCTAAACTCATGACCAACCCACACACTCACACACTCACAGTCCAAACAACCTCAACCTTCTACCACAATTTATTTTACAAATTTGATTTCTTTTTGCTAAGAACATTTCCTTTAAATGTAATCAATTATTTTGTGAGGCAGAGAAAAGTGTTATTCTGCACAGGTGCATGTGCTCAGAATTTGCAGTGGTAAATTGATATTTATGTAATTGATTCTTACTGCATACAAGAACGAGACATATTTCCATGGATAAACATTCCGGGCATTCATATACACGGTCATGTTGAAAAGTGGAACGCGATCCAAAAGTCAATCTTTTTTACAAGAGAGAAGCGTGACACTGCGCACGCCCGATTCATGACCTGTGAAGATTGACCCCAACCTCAAATTTCCTGCATAGACGTTTGCGCGTAAATTTTGCATGTTTCCATATCGAACTGCACATACATGTGCAAACAAAGGGAATTCATGAACATCTGACAGACTAGCAAATACCGGATGTTTACATTATGCGCCATGCACCGTAGGATACACCAAACCAATTTTTAATTCGCGGCAGATTCACACACGCAGTGCACAGCAAATTATCGGGATGGCTGTGAAAAATCACAAGAAAAACTGCAGATTAAAACGCGATTGTGATCATGAGAGTTCTCGAAAATGCTCTAGCAAAAACAATAGATTTTTGCATCGCAATGCTAAAATAAATTTTCAAATCTCATTTTTTTCTGTGTGTGTGAATGCCTCTATTTGGACTATCCATACGTTATGTACCCTATTCTAAATTATTACATTTAAAGCAGTGACTGAATAGATTTTGTGTACATACAGTTCATGCTTTGATTTGTATTCTGTGCACAGATCACAGATATGATAATGATATGCAATAGAATTGTATTGTATGGTAGTGAAAGTAACAGTGCACATATGTATAGGTTCATAACTGAATGCATGGTCTTGTTTTTTTTTTAGTGAGGATTATTCTGATGTGTAAACCTACTAGAAATCTACTAGAAAGTTGGTAGTGCTTGTACTTAACAAGGAATTATGAGAAGCTACATGTAGCAGCTAGTAACATAATTTTAAATGATGTTAATGAGACAAATCTCAAATCTAGATTTATAACTCTGAAGCTACTACAATACAGTCATCAGCAAGATTCTGCTCCCTCATAAATTGAAAGCTTCCTCATTTTTTATTGTGATTTCTTCATAATGATTATGATTCCGAGCACTGAATGCTTGTCTCCTGGGCAACTCCATTTGTCTGCAATGACATTCTGTACTCATATGTCATTGCTCTTGTTTAACATGCAAAACGACACCTTACCCAGAGCATCTTTTGGTTGAAGGACTACTGATTCAAAATTTAAAATGCAAATTAATTTTCACATGATTAAGATATTTTTTATATTTTCTTTGCCAGTTTTTTTCACTAATTTTCTGCTTTTATTCAAGCCAAGTTATCATTTTCATTCCCCTTCAATGATTGAAGCTGAAATGAAAACAAAATACATGTATTTGCTAATTTTTTGCTCATCATGTGCACCTTCTCCCACTCCTCCCAGATCAGCGCAGTTTGAGCACACCATCCTCATCACCCGCTCAGGGTTTGAGGTCTTGACTGCTAGGGAAGATGAGGACTTCACCGTGGCAACAAAGCATGCAAGGATGGGTGACAGCGAGGCGGAGCGAGAAGCACGGAATAAAGACGATTGGCAGTTTGAGCAGAAAACGTGATTATGAGGACTGATGTTTAGTTAGTGAAAACCTCGTGCCAATTTTCATACTGCCTGTATGCTGACAGGGTTGACATGGAATCAGAGAAGCAGCACTGGAAAGGAGGATAATTGGTCATCTTGCTGTGTGATCAGACTGTGAACATGGCCAATAACACTCATTGTTGTGATGTCAAAGAGGGGACGAAGAATCAACTTCCACATACATTGACTATTACAGCTACAACCATGTATGGTTTTGCTCTACAGACACATGTGATAACAGTATCAAGTAGATTTGCCTCAAAATTAAGCAAACATTTAACAAAAAAGAAAAATGGGATTGTGGGGGAAATCATTACCATCATGATGGTCTGTAACAAGTTATTAAACTTGAGCTGTCAAGAAAATGTGATTGGTATTGCTTTGATTAAATGAACCACTGTAAGTAATGAAATATTAAAAAAAGGGCTTTAAGTATCTTCTGATTTTGAAATATATTTCATAATTTGTTATTATTGATGCAATGACTTGTGCGTTTCTCGCCTTATATTCTGGCAAAGTGGCATTTTATGGCCACCTACACTCTTTCATTCTATGTTGTACTCTAGATGAAAGGTGTGATACCAAGAGTGCTTGATTCAAGACTAATGGTGTTTGGTTGAATACTCAATCCACATTCAAGTACAACAAAGTAAGGGATTTTAATCAAATGTGTTTTGGTGTCATATTCAACACTTTTAATACAGGGTTGAATGGTATCTATTGTATGATCAGCAACACTACTGAGAAAACACCATTTTTTAAAAATGTATTCATACTTCTTAGGAATAAAGAAAAGATGATTAAGAATTAATACCGGCATGCCATAGACTGTGAACACTTTGTGGAAAGAATATTTCTTCATCTGGCATCCTACAGAGCTAGACATAGCACCCTGTGTGTGTAGCTACTTGCTTTGTCATCGTTAGTACACCATCTTGATCCAGATAACACTCGCTCTTTGCCTACTGATATTGATTTCCCCCACCAGTTCAGTTACTATATTTGTACATGCTTATACAGTATAATCAATTACAATTATAGCTTAAGTAATTGGTTACACACACAATGAATGTTAATTGGATCGTACTGCTAATCTAATCAGTCACGCTTGATTTATGCCGACTTTATATTTAATTCCTTCTGTACCAGACTTCACTGCCCTATGGGAATGGTGTGTATTACCAGTGCAAAGTACTTCAATAGCACATAAAGAGTTAACATGCAATCTACTTGTAAATGTTACTCCCATACAGTATGTTGCTCCTGATGTGAATTACAACACATTGCAGAGCTCAGTTGCAACTTGTTATACTAGGAGAACCAATATTACAAACTCTAATGAATATCAATGTAATTCTAGAGGTCTGAAGTCGTGTTTTTGTGTGCAACAATGAAACAACACATCTTTGATGTAAAATATTGATTTCACTCATTGGGAGGTTACATGTACTGCGCCTCCCCCTCCCTTCTCCCCTTTCACCCCCATTAACCTCTCCTTTCCCAGACAAATGGGCACATGTATCATTGGTGCAAGATTTTGCTGAATGGCTGGGGCATAAAGAGTTACTACCTCCCTCCCTTCCCCTTCCCCTTCCCCTTCCTCTCTGCTGTAAGACAAGATAAGGGTTGATTCTAATTCTGAGAATCTCCTCCATGGTCTGGATAGGTGGAATGAAATGAGGCTGTTGACATCAATTACCAACATTCCACCTGCCATAGTCCTGTTTAGTTACACCTGTCACGGAACAAGTTCCTGCAGGCTACAGAGAGTCATCCAGCAGCTAATTGCATGTTTGCATTAGATTGCAACTCTTTGCATTGATCTAAAACAACCATTGCTATTACTTCTTGTCAATGTGTATTGTTGTTATTAATGATAATTTATACAATTTACAATCAATTTAAGATCTACAGAGTGAGTGATAAAAATATCCCATCTCTTTATAGTTCTCCATTTTGAAGTACAAACATCTAATTATGGGTTCATGATTATTTCCTGGTAGAATGATCCTTGCAATATGTTTTGGTACCAGTTTTATATGGATCTTTGACTGAACAACAGACAATCTGACAAAACTGTTTTTGGACTCACTCAGTAGTTCTATTGCGATATGCATTAACGATTAATGAAGCTCGTTCGATTGATAGCTCAATCGTACTGTCCATTGCAACTCCTTGTGATGTGTGGCCGATATCTCCTCTGATTGGTTGATGCTACGTTCGGTGAATGTTACATGTTGCTTTCAAAGTAACACTTTGTAGTACATGTATATGTATCTCAAAGATATTAAAATCTCATTAAATCGTCTCGGATTACGTGAAGTCAATTATGTGCTCGTGAATTTATTTACCGTGTTTCCTGCGCCATGTATGTTAACTTAGTGAGTCTGTGACTGCACGTTGTCCATTAACCCCTTGTGTGCGAACCAAAATGCTGCTCTATGGGATTTGTGTGTCTTGATGATGAAATAATCCACTAGTGGCTTGTTAAGAGTTAAAAAGCATGTCATGTTTCTCCCTTTAAGCCTTTCATTGCTAGACGCAGATCAATGGGATTTGCGTGTATTCACATATGGCACATGAAGAGTTAGAGATTAAAACCTTAAAAAGATTAAACATCTGTTTTTTACAACGTTTTTTTTGTATTTGATTAGGTAATTACAAAAATATGAAATCTACACGATGTAATTCTGTTGAAAAACAAATATAGGTTTATTGACGCTAAAGAATCTAACATTTATCGTAAAAATAAAGTTGAAGCAAATTTCTCGAAATTGTATTGATTGCCTCGACACATGTTGTCTGTCAGGCGTGATGTTTGTCTACATGATAATCAATGTCATGACGTCGGCAGCTGAAATTGAATTGTGACCAAGGTCATCAAATAAGGATTGCTGGAAGGAAAGTGTAGTTTCTTTGACTATTCAAGGATTAGATCCACTCGGACAAAAAAAAAATGTAGTCTCAACAAATCGGTGTCATGAAATACTAATGCTATTAAGGGGCTTATACATAGTTTATGCGTATGAGAGTGCGCCTTGTGTATGTGTGTGTGTGTGTGTGTGTGTGTGTGTGCTTGTTTTTGTGTGCGCGCGCGCGTGTGTGTGTGTGTGTGCTTGTTTGTGTATGACCAAGTCTAAGGGTGGAAAGACAACATCAGCTCGAGAGGAGAGAGAACTGTCGTGTAATATAATAGATTCAGAGAGATACAAGGTGTTTGTGTGCTTTAATTTCTCTCAAATAGAGAAAAGCAATTACTGGAGCACATGCTTTTATAACTTCACTCTCTCATACTAGGCTGATTCCTTCAAGAGGAATCGATCATTTCCATCCGACAGTAATTGTTACCGGTAGCAGATGATTGATTGAACATAGGGGATCAGGAAAGCAATGTTTCCTAGATGCAAGCAGGATTTACATTCACACTCCTAAAAGCCCCACTGTCGCGAAGAGATCCATAAAATAACGTGCATTTCCTATTTCATATTGAGTGGACGATTACCATTTCATTTTATTTGTTTAAAACCCTTTGCGTGCCAGATAAACCGCGCTCTATGAGATTTCCATACGGTATTTGTTGATAATGCGTATGATTGAAATATTCATGTACTGTACACTACATGATTGAATTTTGTCAAATGCTGCCCATTCAAACCCGACCTTTAGAGTTGTGTCCTTCAACATTTTCCCCAGTATACACTCATGCCCTCTACCCATAAGTGCTATATGGCATACGGTCGGACAAAGAATACCCTGCAATGAGAGGAGATGGTGCACATATTGTACGTTTGCCCGTTCCTGTGTCCTGTAACAAGGGCTAAGCCGTGTTTGCAACATCCCTCACAATTCAGTGTGCAGAATGCGGGGGCATTTCCTAAATCATGAGTATCATTACATCAACAACAAAAAACTACAGGAAAATATGGATATAGATTAAGGGAGAGATATATATAAAGATAGAAGAAGTGAGAAACAGAAAGTGTGAGAGAGAGAGAGAGAGAGAGAGAGAGAGAGAGAGAGAGAGAGAGAGAGAGATGGAAATACATGTACAATGTATAACATATAGAGGGAGAGAGTGTCTGTCTGTATGGAGGGGGGGGGGGGTAGCGAAGATGAGGAGCTACGGAAGAGGAACTGGCAAAAACAAGCACTTGAACAAGAATACAAACGAAAGTTTGTCAATACGATGTTATGTACACGTAAGCATGGTAAGTACTCCCCAAGTAGGAACTGGGCGATCGTATAGCGGGGACATATTTCTAAGTGAGTTTACAACAGTGTAGGAACAGGATAATGATATTGCATGTATGTTCTTAAGAAAAGGTCTGGTAAATCGATAGTACAACTATAGAACCATTTTCATATGGAATTCTACCATAAGTGCACTGGGTAGACATGGTAGAGAGGGATGGGTTGTACGACATGTAACCTTCGTCCCCCATCTTTCGACTACAATGATGTACCATCTTCCCATCTCCCCCCCCCCCTCTCTCTCTCTCTCTCTCTCTCTCTCTCTCTCTCTCTCTCTCTCTCTCTCTCTCTCTCTCTTTCTCTCTTTCTCCCTCTATTCCCCCCTCTCCCCAATACCTCTCCCTCTCCCATGTTGTGTATTTAACGTTGAGCAAGTTCCTCCTGGCTCTCGGCCTTTGCCTGTCCGGAGACAGCCTGCCACCGCGTCTTTGCTACTTTTCCCCACCACTTAAATGAAGACAGATTGCTGGCCGTGCGGCGGAATAAATCAAGACTTGAGCGCGATGAGACAAACGGGACACGTGGAAGCTCAGTTTACCTTCGGTACCGACCTGAAGGGTAACTTAAAGGGCAACTCGACCTTGATCAGTTCATGGTTATAACATAAAGATCCTTCAAGAAGAAGATTGCTGAACTTTTTAAGGCAATCGAGAGGACTCATGCAAACGTCGCTCTCAGTATTGAACGAAAATAAAACAGTCAAGACATTGTAAGTTGCCAATGTTATCTGTCTGTCTACGTCGCTGTAAAGGGCAACTGACATTAGCAAAGCAATATTGCATGCCGAGTCACAATTTGATTTTCTATATTAAAAAAAATTACAGTACTTTATTAGGCCTTGATAATCATTAAGTGATTTGCATCCAAACTTCAACGAACTTCTTCTTGGTATAGCTCCTGCACGAATTAAATATCTTTCAGGTTTGGCTTCCCTTAAATCAAAGTGAGTGACTATGTAAGCTTTCGCGCCCGGGCAATTGATCACGTGATTCAGCGCTGCCCATCGTGATGTCGCCTCCTCACAATGTAGGTAGAGCATGCAAAGAGGGGCGCTTATTTGATGTTGAACTATTCTCGTGGAAGCGGCGAGGCTAAACTGACGCCAAGATAAATACGACTAGGAAATCCATAGATGTGTCTTTCTTTACACCTTCTACAATCTTTACCGCTACTTCACGTTTTCTACAAGACACTGTCGTACCATATCGCTTTGTAAATTTGCTACGTGTTGCTGTCAATATTTTAATTCATGATAATATAATGCAAGGCGTATTGTGAGAGTTCCTTGCCATATGTGTATGTGTGTGTGTTAGTGTTAGTGAGTGAGTGTGTGTGTGTGTGTGTGTGTGTGTGTGTGTGTGTGTGTGTGTGTGTGTGTGTGTGTGTGTGTGTGTGTGTGTGTGTGTGTGTGTGAGAGTGGGTATAGATGTCTGTATACGGCAGTAGCTAGTGATATTGCAAATCCGCAAGATTGTACGCAAGGTATTGAATAATAAACTTGTTTGTATTTAAAAAAAGATTAAGGAACCCACGTGCAACAATTATCACTTTGAATTGCTATTAAACATACATGTATATTAATGATGATGATAAAGGGACAGATTCACCTCGCCGGGATGAAAAGAAATAACGAGGCCGCATCAAAAACATGGACAAAGGTTACGATAATGGAGTCCTTATTCTGATCACAATCTTGACATTACGTCAGTTTAGATTTATTGGCGCATTATATCGCGCCGTCAAAGATTATTAGAGAATCAGCGATTCTCGTTTTTAATGGTAATCTTTTCCCCAGCAGAGGTTCACCCGTAACCATGCCAACAGAATGTCCCCGGAGGGCATCACTTAATGTCATCTCGGGAAGCGAGAACTAACAAAGGACCTTCGCGTCCCTTTTGTCGCTTCTTGCACAGATTGAACACGAGGGGCTCTCGTTTGCAGTCAAGATTTTTCTTGAGTTGTTTTCCTCAGACTTGTTTTGTCGAAACAAGAATGTTTTTATTTCGGATTTTATGATCTTCGTTTGTCTCACCATTACTCCCATGGTCAACTCATCATGCACGTGCTCTCTATCGATAACACCCGATTCATCAGTTTAGACAGATTTTTCGACGTTGGTTATGTTTTTATTCTCTATATTAATAAAAAAAATGTCGTCCTGTAAAACTAAAGAACTTTCACACTTGCTTTATTTCAATAATCGCTTTCCCATGCCCCCAAATTGTCAATCGCATCAATTCTGATCTTTTAAAATGTTGTCTTTCTCATGGTTGTTTATCCTGTACTTCGAATCGATGTTTGGATCGATAGAAGCCCTGAGGTCCAGCTTTCAACCATGCGTAATGCACAGTCGGACTCTCTCCTTTTTTACAAGTGTCTCCTTATTTTTCTATACTCCAGTTCCTTTTCCCCTTTCCACTATCCTCTCTGTCTATCTCCCTAGCATCAAAAATCTCCCATATATTTCTCCCCTGCTCTTTCTCTCCACTTCCTTTGTCCAAAATGTTCTATCCCCTTCTCCCCCTCCCTTGACACATCTCTTTCTCTTGATCTTCCCCTCTCCCCTTTTAGAACAATATAGCAAAGTAAGCAGCAATATACCTTCTTTCAGTTGTCTTTTATATTTACCCCAACAAGAAAATAAGATATTTACGTCTATCAGGATTATTCATGTTAAGTGATATTCAAATATGCTCTGACGCGATTTAAAGTTGCTTTTTAACGAAGCCAGTGAACATCAGTGCCTAACCCCAGACTAAGTACCCTTTCCAGCCCGTTCCAGCCTGATCCAGCACATAGTTTTGACTACATAGCAACTGATCAGGCTGATGACACTATAGCTAACATTGGGAGTATGAACGAGGGTGAGCGGCACTGATATGCTGTAGCCTGATGGTGTGCTATCTCTCAGTATGGGCAGAATGAACAGACGAATGCTTGCGCAAACCCAACCCGTAGCCTACATGTAAACTCATGATGCGGCGGTTTGAATGCCAATGACTTGTTCCCCATCTCCTCAGATCTAATCAGTCACGTTAATCAGGAGCATGATGAGCAGAAGCCTATCTCTGAGACAGAGTTGGTGAGTTAAGTACATTAAGTGCAATATTCATATTGATGGTGTATCATGATTGATGTACAGTCGTAAAACAAAGATGATAACAAGGATGAACAAAATGAAAACAGGACGAAAATAAAAGAAAGGAAAGCAGCGATACATATAGTTTAAGAAAGAGAGAGAGAGAGAGAGAGAGAGAGAGAGAGAGAGAGAGAGAATGGAGAAAGCTGAGGAGAAGACAGAAGAAAGAAGGTGTGCAATGAGGGAAGAGAAAATGGGTAGGAGATGAAAGAATAGAGGGAGGAGGGAGAAGAAGGAAAAAGAAAGGGGGCGTGGATAAGGGATAAATTACAGACACAAAGCCTTATACTTCAGTTAGTTATTCGATGATTCGATGGGACTGAATCAACGAGCCTGAAACGGCACAGACTAATTCTGACAATATGTGTACACGTATGTCAGAGACACAACTGGCAGGTCAACCAGTAGTCTCAGTTATTGTTATAGACAGATGTTTGACAGACGACAAATTTGAATAATGTGCCTTCATACTGGGTGGGAAGGAAGAGAGAAAAAGAAGGTAGAGAGAGAGAGAGAGAGAGAGAGAGGGGGGGGGAGAGAGAAAGAGAGAAAGAGTGTTTGAGAGAGAGAGAGAGAGAGAGAGAGAGAGAGAGAGAGATAAAGAAAGAAAGAGAGAGAGAGAGAGAGATAGAAAAGAGAGATAGAGAGAGAGAGAGAGAGAGAGAGAGAGAGAGAGAGAGAGAGAGAGAGAGAAGAAGAAGAAGAAGAAGAAGAAGAAGAAGGGGGGGGGGTGAGTGATAATGAATAAAGGAAACGCTACCCGCAGAGAAGTCGACGAACCCGGCATGATTATTCCAGCGTGCGAGTGTCAGCGCTCACCGGCCGTTCCGTAGATGCCCGCTGCATGCAACCCGAGCGAGGGAGATATTATGTAATTTGTATCCGACGAGTGACAAGCATTCAGCGCGGAGCACCATTCCTGAGTATAGTATTCCTTCGTAACCACATTCTGGAATACAGCTTGCTAGCTGCGGTCTCCAGCATGGCTCGATCTACCGTAGATGTCAAAGAACTCTAAGAGTGAGTATTATAACTCAGCATGATCGTTTACTGTTTGAATCCCTCACCCTCTATATGGCTAATATTCCCCCCTCTCTCTCTCTCTCTCTCTCTCTCTCTCTCTCTCTCTCGATATATCCCCCTTTCTCTTGTTTTTTCCTCTTAATCTTTCTGTTACTCTGCAACCTTGTCTCTTCCATGTTTTTTCTTCTTCTCCTCCGTTTATTTTCACCATCTCTTTTCTTATTTCTCCTTATACTCACCCTCTTCGTCACCCCTGTTCCCTCTTTCACCCCCTTTCATCCTTCCGGCATTACGTCCACCCCATTACCCCTCGTTGGCCTCCTCGACCTGATCAACCAGAGTGATGTGCCTGTTCAGCACTAAATAGTGCTAACTCTTTAGATACCATGGCTGCTTTTGTAGAAATACATAAAATCAAGAAGGTAATGTATCAAACGTGTCGAACATCGTCAAGACATAATAATATTGCACAATGATAGCGAATACACAGTTCGTATACAAAAATCTTAGCGTGGCAAACACGACACCTATTTATGATGTTTAGCAGCCATGTTTGATCCTTTATTCCCGCCGAAACTGAATTCGGCCGCGTATAGCTTTCAGGGACGAAGTTTTCAAGTTAGTTTTCAAGTCCCTCCCTAAGCAAAATAACACAACTTTTTACCGCAGAGGTTTTGAGCAACATAACTTGATAGGATTTTACCTTCACTTATTGACTAACTTCTGTGTGAAAATCACATTAATCCACTCAGTCATGTGTGAGTGAGCACACATTAAAGGCAAAATTGCAACTTTGCAATAATCACAAGGGTAATTGTTTATGCCGTTTTAACAGTACATTCTGTCATTTCTTGTGCGATTTTTCAAGTGTCAACTATGATATGAAAATGGCATCTTATGTTCACGTAATCATGTCATGTTAAACATTTGTCAACATATCAAGAGTTTTATTTTTCACAAATATAAAGGGTTTTTAAAAGTTTCAAACTCAAGAGGGATGAATATTTTTAAAACTGTGCTCACTCAACCAGAACAACGGGTTAAGTGACGGGATAGGTGTTAGTGCATCGAGAGATGGATGATAAACATTGAAAGGACATAAATTACACACCAGTAATGGAATTCATTAAAAAAATCATATGACAGAATCTCAAAATTACCCTTGTGACTTTTAAAAAGTGACAATTTTGCCTTTAATGTGTGCTCACTCATGCATGACTGGGTGGATTAATGTGATTTTCACACGAAAATTATTCAATAAGTAAAAGTAAAATCCTGCCAAGTTATGTTGCTCAAAACCTCTTCGATAAAAAGTTATGTTATTTTTCTTAGGGGGGACTTACTTTTTTTTGTTGTGTTTAGATATAGATTTATTCAGATTATTAACGGCAATATATGCAACTCACAATACTGATAATAATGTCAATTATTACTCAGAATCACACATGAGATAAAAACCATATTTTAAGGTCAGGAAAAATCTATCTCCGGGAGTGTAGATGATTATCATGACGTGAGAACTACCCACGGATTGCATACTTAACTTTTAAAATCTTCTTAACCAACATTATTCAATTCAGTGAAACCCACCTATCGTGACATTTTCAAACTTTTCATGCTGGCAATATACAGATATTACACTTTTAAAAATATCGGGTAGATTGGATAAAGGGTCACATTGGGAACAGAATTGGGAATTTACTTATGATTAGGCAACAAATCAACCAATAATCAGACAAACTCCATCCATGATTATGTTGATGGAATAGATAAGTGCATCCGTGTGAGTGCTTTCTTACCCAGTAATTCTAAGAGTTATGATGGAAACCCGACTGCCTGGTTTTTATCCTCAATCTAAATGATTGTAAATGTAAATGCAAGCTGCTCTGCCGCTGGTACACACACTGCAGTCACGACCCTTCTGCAATCGCTTGTTAGTAATTTCAGAAACGCACCGATATCACTCATCATTGTGCGACATCAGTTCTTTTCATTAAAAAAGGACACATTTGTTTGATTTAAAGGTTGCACAAGTCCGACAAGACAGTGTTCATCTTACAAACATATCAAGGCTACACTGCACTATAAGCGCGGGTTGCATGTGGGAGGTGTTGGGCTTTACCTTACTTTTCCATTTCGCCTACTCATCTCAAAGTAGATCTTCTTGTCGAGTGCTTAGTAAATGAACACCTTATTGCAGTCGGAACTACTTTATATGCAATGAAATGTTAAAGGGACGTTCCATCCTGAAAAGAAGGCTCCTTTTTACAAAGAGCACGACCTTTAATCAGCAGAAGTGTAGGCCTATCAAAGATACTGTGCAAAACTACGAAATAAAGTGGTGAACTTTTGTAATGGGTTAAGTGAGTATGAAACTGTTAGCTATGACTGCTGTTTTCGGCCGACATAGCATTTAAGTTGTGGATTATTTGGCCAATAAATGGTGATTCTGTGTTTTAATTTAAATGGTTTGTGGTCAGATTATTACCCAGGTGTTCATAATTTCGGTTTACCGAATCCACGGGGCGTCTAGGGCAGCTAAACCCAGTATGTGTAAGAGCGTAGTTTATGATTTCTTTGCTACCCTACAATATCATGCATTTTCCTCTCAGACCTTGTAGTGCGATTTAATCAATGAAAACTTTCCCAACAATTGACATATCATGACATTGTGTGCAGGGTTTTGAATTAGTAGTGGCGTTATCATTAATAGTGATTACTATTCAAATTATTTCTTGCCCGAAATGAGGGATAAACGTGCCCAATAGGAATGGCCGTTTCCGCTTTCCTAAACGCATGATTGACGTGTGTGGAAAGTTTTAACTATTTTATAGTGTACTTGGGTTTAGCACTGGAAATTTAAACACTCTTTTTATATTAGTACGTAATTGTAATATGAGATTACATTGTTCCGCACGCCTGCGCATATTCCATGATGGAAGCAACGTTTGGTGAACCGTGAACTTGACAGAATCTCCCCCCCCCACCCTACCCCAAATAAAAATAGAGAAAGTAGCCATGTGGTGTGGACTTATTTTGGATCTGAGCATCGTGTTTTGGCAACCTTCATTCGTTATAAGAACGTTCGTTATTTAAATCTGTATGAACTAGATGCACATTGATTTCTTTAAAATGAACGTGTTTTATAATCATGATCATGCATTCTAGGACTGAATAGTAACTGAAATGTATATATATTAAAATTGCTCTCTCAATCACTACACTTCGATGTACTGCCCATGCGTTAAGACAATAGGGTGTTTATTTCACTGTCGCCATCTCCCTTCATGTCCACGGCTACCATCACTTGAGAAATGATTGGCAAGATCCGTGCATTCAATACACGGGCCGCATATCAATTTATATCGTTTGAATTTAACATACACGTAGGCTTGTACTGTGGCGTAATTGTATGTTATGCCCGCGAGCATGGTGGTTATATTTCAGCGTGGATCAGGTGGAATTGGGTTACGACCCAACTATACGAGTAACCTATTACATACAGCCTCCGAGAATAAACGAATTGATATTTGATGATTGTGCTTTGTTGCAAACTGATTCACCACGAAATACACTGTAAAGGGAAGGAATATTCCAAAATAATTCTTAATCAAATAGTTTTACAAGGGATATTTCATTTCCGAAACAAATACACGTGATTGAAGGTTTAAGTAGGAACAAGACATTGCTTATGTAGACGTTCTTTAACCCAATATCTTAGAACGTAGTCTATCACGTACAATCAATGAATGTTTAACATTTGAGGTTGATAATGCGACCCCAATTTGTAATAACATCGATTAAGGTTGGTTTTCACCAGATTACAAAATGGGAATAACATTGAAATATATTAACATAGCATTACGACAGGACACAACTAGAAAAACGAATTGATATTTGATGACTGCGCTTTGTTGCAAACTGATTCACCACGAAAAAACTTTAACGGGAAGGAATATTCCAGCATGTCCTTAACACTTCTTAATCAAATAGTTTTGCAAGTTTTACACCCCCCCCCCCCTTACACCGCTCCCCCTCCCCCATTCCGCATGGACATATCTTCAAGACGTACACCTTTCGCCACTCTCCCATTACTCTCGACACAGTCGAATCAGTCGAATCCTTCACCCCCCCCCCCCTTCCCCGTTTCTCATTCCCCATCCCTCAAAATAGATTGACAGTTACTCTCGACGGAGGCTCTATGGAACTCAAGTTCTAGCCAGTACGTCATCCCTGTCCCCTTTACTCTACCCATCCTATTCTCCTTCACCCCACCCCTCCCATTCCTGTACAGACTGGCAGCTCCGTCCAATACTCCACTTCTAGTCAGTCGCACTCCCCCACCACTTCACTCCTCCGCCATAACCCCCTCCTCCCCCCCCCCCCCCCCACCTCATTCGCCGCCACCCCCTTAACACACCAGCTCCTTCCGCCATTCGTTTATATGACTCTCGAGCAGGCTCGATCGAACTCAAGTTGTAGTCAGTCCGGCTGAGGCTCATCGTCAAATTGGCAATCAAGAAAATGAACAACCAGGGGGAATTAGCTTGGCCGTTCTTCCTCAGTGCATTACTGTATGTGTGTGTTTTGTTTGTGTGTATCATTTCAGTAGGCTATGACCTTATCATGCTTATGGTGAGATTTAGAATGAAAGGTTGAGTTGTTAATGTTTCAGAGGTTCTAGTAATGCATTGGTTAGATCACATGACTATATCCCTTCTCCCTCTCCAATCTCTTAGCCCGAATCCCAGAGCCAGATTCTTGCAAAAATATCATGTTTAGGGTCCTGTTTGTGGCTCGTTATGAAAGCTGCATGTTCTATTTAAATCATATCTGGAGAAATCCTAAATCTGTATTCCATTACTGACGAAGCCATAGGAAGAAAAAGACAACACCGTACTACAAAGAGGGGCTTATAAGAGAGCCACAATCGGCAGTTCATTCGGATGTCCTTTTTAATCCTTTATCGCTTCCCCGTCCTCTTCCCAGAGAGATAAAAGAAAAACTAAGAAAGAAAAAAATAGAAATACAGAAGGAAAGAGAGGAAATTAGAAAGAAAGAGAAAGTAAACTTAAAAAATGGGGAAAGAGAGAGAGAGAGAGAGAAAGAAGGAAAGAAAGAGAAGGGAGTAGGGTAAAATAAAGTTCGTTATTAGAAAACGGATAGGTGTTAACCTTTTGAATTAGTAGCTGATGAGTAATGCCCTTCATCACACGCGCTTGACCATGTTGACTGGGCGAATCTTGCAGCAGGAGCCATTTAAAGAGTAATCTGGACTACCGTATTCTATATGGCTATTTAGGAAAATGACAGCTTGAACATGTTAAATATGAGCAATTCATGAGACGTATTGAGGTTGATGTGTGTGCACTATGAATAATTCTTAATCCTCGTCCAATGAACGCCGAAATGACCATCGTCTTATATAGCAATTTCACTTCATGACAAATTACTCTGATTTCGCAAACTCTATGTTCATCGTGGGAATTGCATTAATTTGTAATATTTCATGCGGATCTATTTTCCAGAAAAGATTATGTACTTGGAATTGATTCAAATTTGTTCGTCGGTGAAAATTGATTTATAATGTCGAGAATCAAATCACTCACAGGATCTCTATTCGCTATATATAGATGTATATATATCATGAAAGTGTTTTTTTTTTCTTTCTCGAAAACAACAATTTAATTTCAATATATTCGATTTGATTGTCTGTACCCTAGCTCATTTTGCATCCCTGATCCGGTGCATTCTTATCTTTAAAAAGTCTTATGGATACTCAGTGACTTTTTCGGACAAATATTTTATGTCCTCCCTTGAATGTGTACTACTCTCCATGTACGTCAAACTTAGCGATCAATCTGTGAAGACAAACACGTAGAGACAAAGACTTGGATTTGAACCTTGATCTACTTTTGCGATACGTTTGCACTTCTTATGCGATCATTCCTGTGGCATTCGGTGTTGACACTATTTTAGCCAGAGCGCTAATTCACATAGCTTCATCTGTCGTTTCGCCTTCCATTACCACGCCCCGTATCTCACATGAAGTGACGCTAATTGTCCAGTGATGTGCACAGATTTCGACAGGGAAACCTTGCATCGAGCTAATCAAATAGAGAAGGAGGGACACGAACGGCATGGGGCAAGCCAGTATTGATGAGCAAGTCTAAAAGCTCTTCAACAGACAGTGGGTTTAGTAGCAAGGCGTACCACTCTCCACGACCGCCACCTAACCCCTACTGGCTTAATTCACCAGTAAGTCTTTACTGTTCGAGACTGAGGGGCTTAGTAGAATCGTACATAAATTTATGACCCGGGAACAATTAAGAACAGGAAATCTCGAGACAAACTACAAACGAACGTTGCCGTAGGATAATCAGTCCTGGAAATAAAAGCTGATAGAGAAATTGATGAATTACTTAAGAATACAAAATAAAAATAACAAAGAGGACTGACACGGGCAAAAGTTAATTACAATCCCTGACTCGCTCCGATGGTAGAGAAAAAAGCTTCCGAACAAGCAGCTTTTCTCACTGATCATGTTGATTGCGGTGATAAATAAATTACTAATAATCTTTACGACATATGCTTATGTTCACCAACCTTTCTTTTTAATCGTCTTTCGCCCCCCCCCCCCCCCATGCCCTTACCCCCTCGCACGCATCCCACCGCCTCGCACCGCTCCCTAGTTGACTCACCATCTCGATTCATATTCCAGCCCCGCGAGGGCCTCTCGCATCTACTGGTCAAACAGTACACCCTCCTGATGAGCGAATCTTGCCGACATGCCCGATTGGGTCATTAGCAGAGGCGCACCCTTGAGGGCTGGCGTCAGGAAGGTATCAGGTCCAATTTTGTGGCTTTCTAGAAAAGCATGCTTTTTCTAGCATATAAACAGGAATATCTGTTATCGATAAAATAACGTGCGATGTTTTGTACTTACTCGTCTTATTATGGTTATTTGTTGACTAATTGTAAGCGTCGCAGCTGATTGATATGTTGATAATGGCACTATTACTCGGGCTGTTATTGGATGAGAAGTGAACTTATTCCCTTTTCGAAATGAGATCTGCATTTAAAGCTCATTACGTCCAAGGATGATGAAGGATGGAGGGCGAGATGAAAGCGATGAACAATTAAGCGCAGTGATTTACAAAGCAAAACACATTTTGTACTTTCTGCCATAAAAGGCCTTCCCTCTCAACTTTGGGTCTCCCTTTTTAATATTTTTACCGGTATGAATTTAGGAATGACGGATAGTCAATTGATCGTAATCATGTTATGAACTCCTTTCTGTCGTCTACACACCCTCAAACTATAGTGGAATAATCTCAAAGTGGATATGTGCATAAATTTGACAGATTTTTCCAAATGAACGAAAAGTTTTACTTAACATTGGGAAATACACGAAGTAAGTAATTGAGATTTTCAGATAGAATTTGTTTCAATTCTCCTACCTGTATATCATCTTAGTAATTGTTAATTACATATTTCCTATATCAAAGATATGATTTTCTCACACTAGTGTTTCCAATACCTGAATATATCAAATTGCTACTGCAGGTGACATAAACACACAAAAAAGTAAGCCCCCCCCCCCCCTGAGCAAAATAGCATAACTTTTTTTATTGAAGTGGTTTTGAGCAACGTAACTTGGTAGGATTGTACCTTCACTTATTGACTAACTTCCGTGTGAAAATCACATTAATCCACTCAGTCATGCATGAGTGAGCACACATTAAAGGCAAAGTTGTCACTTTTCAAAAGTCACAAGGGTAATTTTGGGATTTTTGGAAGTTAGTCAATAAGTGTAGATACAACCCTGCCAAGTTATGTTGCTCAAAATCTCTGCGGTAAAAGGTTATGTTATTTTGCTTAGGGCATGTAGGGGGGGGGGGGGGGGAGGACTTACTGTTTTGGTTGTGTTTAGATGTATGCCCAATATATCATGTTCGGATATTCAACATGAGTCCCGTTGTGGATCAAATGCCGAACTATGGAAAACATACTTAACATTCTGTTCACAGCTCACTACATAATTTTATTCAAACATACATGCTGGAAATAATATTGCATATCGAAACGTAATGACATTCGTTTTATTGGATTAAAATGATGACTTCTGCTCATACACATTACATATATTTCATTCATGTTAATTCCCTCTCCTAGAAGTTCTTGCCGTAAAGTTGCGTATGTCATTAATACCTGGGCCCTGTTCCTTAAAACTTACCATCAATGGTGAAAAAGCGGCGTTACCATGGTAGTTACCATTGATGACAGAGTTTCCATTGACAGCAATGATGGCAAGTTTTATGCAACGGGGCCCAGACCTATTCATGGGCGTGTTTCATTAATACCAGACATAATTACGTGTAGTCAATTTTCAATTTGACAGTTCTTCATTGTCAAATGATAATACGAACATCAATCATTCTAGTAAACTCATAAATCTTCAATATATGGCTTGGAAATGTCACTTTCGTCGAGTGAAATATCTTTTTAGGTAAGAATAAATAACATGCTATCCGTACAGATATTCATCAATGTCTCGTTTATATTAATGCATCAGACGTGTCTGTGTAATGATGTATGTTGGCCCAGCTATCAGCAGTTACTTCAGACCATAGTCTGTTATGGCATATTATGGTGATAAGATGTACATCCTTTTTACAACGTATCAGCTAATTTTATCAATTGTAAAATTCGTCGTCTGTTGTGTATTGTTAATGAAAGCAATTTGCTTGTCAGAAATGGAATAATATCATTCAAAGTGAACAGACGAATATGCAGTTAGTCTTAGCATTTAGATGGATTAGAACACGCATGCACACCCGCGCCTACATAGTCATACCCACGTAGCACAATTTTTTTTTTTTTTTTTAATAATCTTTATTCT
Source organism: Arbacia lixula (assembly GCA_963669155.1). Lineage (NCBI taxonomy): Eukaryota > Metazoa > Echinodermata > Echinoidea > Arbacioida > Arbaciidae > Arbacia > Arbacia lixula. Next base: position 55,179 of record OZ022576.1, read on the forward strand.
GATTCCATAATAATACAAATTAAATTCATATAATCAGTTTAAATATATTAACACAAATTAAACAAAACAATCATGCAATTTATATATATATATGCATTTGTAAGTACAAATTAATTACAATAAAATAGCTGAAAATATTAAATATAATTACTCAATTGTTATAATCATGTAACGATGTTTAATCAAATAAACTGAACGAATAGCTTCCGGAATCAAGTTTTAAATAAACAAGTCCACTAATCCCCCAACCTATAATACACCCCTAAAATTAGTCCTAACCATTTATAACTCCCATCTGGACAGCCACCCCCCCCCCCCCAACCCCTAACACCAACCCCACCCCAACCATATACATAACCGCTTAAACTACCCTACTTTTTTGTTTTCAATAATTTTTATTATGTTCCATATCAAATAATACATACAGCCACAAATACAAAATAACATTACATGATTTCTCTTCACATAATTTAAAACAAACAAAAGAAAGTATATTCTTTTCATACATACACTTTAGTTTTCCTTTGTTCTATGATTATGACAAGGAATAAGACAAAATAAAGGAAAGAAATAATCATCTTATTATTTTTTTGTTCATACTAATATATTCACAATGAACTTTAATGTAAATAATTAAGACACATGCATTCATTTACTCGACTTAAAGAAAGAAAAATCTCAATAAAAGTACAAATAAATGGAACCATTCAATATATAAAAGGCGACCCCCTCCCCCTCCCCTTCCCCTCCCCCTCCCGACACCCTCATGTCCGGTATATCCGCTCACACTCTCACCTCCGCAATGTTTAAATAAGAAAGTTACAGAGCTTATGCTGCCAGGGAATCATAATTGTGGGTGTACTGGAAGGTTTTTTTTTTTATATTTCAATAAGATTGGGAAAAAAAAACGAAAAGACAAATATACTATCCTAACAAATACACACACACACACACCCATACACACACACACACACACACACACACACACACACACCGGTGCCATAAGTATCTGGTACATTTGCATTGAAATAACACTCGCACGCCCTACATACACGCCCACACGAAGTGGTATGTTTTTAAAATCTCCAGGGCCTTAGCCTTTAAAAGTAACTTTACATTTTCACTTGGTTCGTGTTTAAACGACTTTATTCATGCACATGTACATTATGTATTATAATGTACATGAAATAAAAACACTTTTTAAACCACCATATTGAATACCCTTACGTATTAAAATGTCAACAAAATAGGATTCCGTCTTTACTGGAGTTCCCACCCAGTATACAGCGGCTCCTTTGATTGACGCCAATTCTTGCGGCGTCCATCACCATGGTTCCAATCGACCGCAGACTTTTTCCTCCACTTTCTCGATCACCAACCTCTCGGGCTTCGCTAATTAGTCAAGAAGTTGGAATATATTACACCCCCCCCCCCCCCACCCACCCACCTCTCCATCACCACCACTGCCACCTCCCTTTTTCTCGTAACCGTAGTTACAACGAGAGTAATGTTGTACATCATATTGTCGGTTATCAACCTGAGGAACATTGTTTTCTAATGTTGATGCATGTAGTTTATACCTTTAATTTCCACATGAGCAGCAGCCATGCTTTATTGACACGGCAGTACGATGTTATACACAGATAATACATAAAAACATCTTTCATTATACGATGCAATATGAGCATCATTTCCAATTAAATACAATAAAAAACAAGACGATCTACCGTAGCCCCTTAAGCGCTCAATATTCCTTCTGCTATTATTACAAGTCAATAAAGGCTTATACCCATATTTATGATGTGAACTTAATGATAAAACAAGTAAAGCACACCCCTATATTATAACATTTAAGCCCCCCCCCCCCCCCTCCCCTCTCTCTCACCTCTCCCTTCTAGAGTGCATCTATCGGTGGCCCCCGGCTGGCCGTCATCACGACCTACGTGATGGTGGCAGCACGAAAGCATGATCGATACCAACTAGGACATGACCGAGCGGAGAATCAATTTCATCTCCATGATGAGAGTCTTATGGTCGAGCAGAACAGAGGACTTTTAAGGTTCTGATGTTTGTTACATTATTTCATTTCTGCTCTGTTAAAGTGCACGAAATTCAATTAACGCGGGAGCCCTGCGAGGCAAAGCATTGCATTGCGAGATGAATCAATATTTGGATATGTACTTTAGAGATGCTTCTATATATACAAACCTTCATATCGCAGCGGCGCAGCACATGTCATTCGAAACTTGCTCTCATTTTCTTTGTACTCTCGATTTATATCATTAAGTTTCAATGTACTGTGTACACTGTTGAAATATCCATTGACATAATCATGTCGATAATATCTTAAAACACACTTAAATTATACGCCTTGATGAAGATATACATTATTGTCACGCATGAACCTTGTGTATGTATCATACAATATCAAACCAAATAAGCACCTTTCTACCTGAAACAACGTTTGCAAATCGTAGATAAGCGATCGTGACAAATAATCCATTACATATGTAGTGGATTATCCGCCGACATTTAATCAGAATCTTTCTCCCACGAGCCAAGTCACTTGGGCTGAGAATCCGTCTTGTGATCCGGATTGCCGAGCCAGTCTCCAAGGTCTTACCTCTCCCCCACATCCCCACCCCACCCCACCCTCACACCACACCCCCATCCCACCCTCACACCACATTCCCAAACCCACATCATTCCCATTACGCAATATCCAAAATCATGCACAAACCCTCGTAACGATTTATATGATGATGATGATTGTTAAGCTATTCTTGTGATTTTATACCGCGTTGTTTTACGTACTGTGAAGAAATCCAGACAAAGACGCCTCGATCATTGGTAGAAACAGAGTTGTGTTTTGTAACATGTTTAACGCCACGCATTACCAGAGAGAGTTGATATTGATACCGTTGCGTGCTGCTCAGCGTAGATTATGCGCATCAGCAGTCCAATTTCCGGGAGTGCCCAGCTCCTCAATCCATCTCGTGTAGCTGAACAGGCCGTGCGATGGTTGCATCATGCTCGCCCCTCACTCGATTTGTTTTCTCGGATTTCATCAAGGGAAGAGGTAGAGGTTTGAGAGGCTCCTAGAGCAGTCGCGGCAGGAGGATGCTGGCTGTGCCCCTTCTCTCCGGGGTGAAGGCGATGTGACATTTACGAGACCTTTGTCCTTTCTCCCTCCCACTCGCAATAAGAATATGATTCCTTCTCAACAAACCTTTCTAATGGGTTTGCTCCTGTCAAGTGGCTCCGTTTAAACGAACAAGACTGGGCGATGACAAAGCGACATAACCTTATGTTGTATAGCCATATTCTGAAAGTTTTCTACCATAGATAATAATACTATTAGCAATATTTATTATACGTTCTTCATATCTGACACACTTTATAGTTTAAAAACATTCCTTTATCTACTTAGAATGATTTGTTTTTATTGCACGTACTCATTACTTTACATGTTTTAATTTATTCAATATCTCTTATCAAACCATAATACCATACTTACTGTTAGCCGCTACTCGAGCATGAATTACGTCACACTCAAAACTCCCACTTCCCGTACCATTCCCAAAGTGAGGGACAGATTTACGTCAAAGGTGATTTAACTTGTTGTTATACAGCCAAACGGCAGGCACCGGAAAATACGCTTATTTTATTTTCAGCGAGGTAGTCGTGATTTTCACTTTACCTCTAGAACCGCGGCAAACGTCTCCTTTTCAAACTGCGATGTCTTCATGAATATACCATATTTTCGTACACTTTCTTTTGTAACTGTATGTTGGAGGTCGAAATTTACCAACTATGAAAAAACATTTCATCAAAATAGGCAGAAAAATATTGTAAATTCGAGATAAATATGTGGTTCTAATGAAAATAAAAAAAAATAAAATAAACTCTATATTTTAATGTCAATCGCTTTTGAGCCCCTAATATTCAGATGTCATCTGAAGCGGAATTTATTGTACTTTATGGAGATACCATTATTTTTCAACCTCCCCCCATAGAAGGGTCAGGATCCAGCAAAACATCAACCATGTTCAAATCCAAAATGAGCGAGATATGACGATGTTGTGAACGATTCTACCCAGCCAATCATAGTCCACGATAATAACGAAATACTACCGGCGATTCAAGTGTCGCGGACTATGATTGGCTGATTATGATCGCTCACAACTTCGTCATATCTCGCTCTTTTTGGATTTGAACATGGTTGATGTTTTGCTGGATCCTGACCCTTCTATGGGGGGGGGGGGGGGGAGGTTGAAAAATAATGGTACCTTCATAAAGTACAATACATTCCGCTTCAGATGACCTCTAAATGTTAGGGGCTTAAAAGCGATTGACATTGAAATATAGAGTTTATATTCATTTTTCTTTATTTAATTAGAACCACATATCTATCTCGAATTTACAATATTTTTCTCCCTATTTTAATGAAATAATTCTTCATAGTTGGTAAATTTCGACCTCCAACATACAGTTGCAAAATAAAGCGTACGAAAATATGGTATATTCATGAAGATATCGCAGTTTGAAAAGGAGACGTTTTCCGCGGTTCTAGAGGACAAATGAAGGTCACGACTACCTCGCTGAAAATAGAATCCCGTGTTTTCTGCTGCCTGCGGACGAATATCGTTTGCGAAGTCCGTATGATTTCTGAAAAATTCGCGTCACTTTGAAGACGAATTGCACAAATGTGTTATTTTCGAGCCCAAACAAAACTGGAATCAAATTCTCCGCTAGAGTACTGGCTTTCCAAAGCTGTAACTGGTGTTGCCGTCCAATTTGTAGAATGGTCAGGATCCAGCAAAGTCTGAGAGCTTACATATATATCGGTTGCGAAGTCCGTATGATTTCTGAAATCTCGCGTCACTTTGAAGACGAATAGCAAAAATGTTTTATTTTTGAGCCCAAACAATATTGGAATCAAAATCTCCGCTGAAGTATTGGCTTTTTAGAGCCGTAACTGTCGTTGCCGTACAACCCATAGAAGGGTCAGGATCCAGCAAGGTCTGAGAGCTTACATATTTCAAAAAAAAATTGAGGCCTGTTTTTGAAAGCACATGACATAAAAACTCCTTTGCGGATTTCGGAAAAAAATGAAAACATTTATTAAGAAACATATAATCTCAATCCCTGCCTAAAAAATTCCTGATCAGTATGCTTACAGAAGACACCAGCAACAGATCTCGCGAGCATGTCGAATTCCTTCATAATCTAGGTGCAGCAAAATCTGCGCGTGAGATTTCGCGAGACGAAAAATAAAACGCTCACGATTTCTATAGAACGAGCGAGCGCTGCCGATTGACTGTTATAGGGTAGGAGAGCAACCTATGGTAATGTAAACGAAGTTTAATAATATTACGCAAACTTAAGCGTACACTACCACGACTACAAACATGGTCTTTTGTAGCATGCACAATATGTCAAAGTGTCCCCTTCCAATAGACCGATTTACTAACATTATTCAAATTTTATGCATACCAGTTTAACAAATGTTGCCCCAGACAACCGGAAAGCTTGCCTGAAGTTTGCCCGACATAGCAACAAGTAATGTATGCAAAGTGGATTCCAAGTACTGAAATACCATTGTTATGTACATATTAATGGAATAACTCGTTACTAGGCCCCGAGGGAAGAAACATTTATAAATTTGACTACATTAGTAAACCGGTCTATTGTGTCCGTGTAACATAAGATCATGTTTATAATGATAATCATTGTTTGTTATAATTGTCCCAACTTGTGCTTTACTTCTCTCTGCACGCCAGAAATCATATTCAAAATGCTCAATTTTACCATGCTGAGTTGAACACGTGATATCATGTGTGTAAACACAATGATGCATGAGACTCAGCTCCATACAGCCTTGAAAGATATCACTAGCATTGTGGGTCACAAACAAATCAGCCCAGCTTTTGACCATGAATGAACTGAGCGAAATTAGTTCATTTTGAAAAGATATCTAGATTGTAGGGATTTCTTTTGTTTAGATTGTGTATGTACAATCTATTGATTATAATTAGGAATCGGCACTACTTTAATCATTAATGGTTGACGAATTGATACATCGTCATAGCATATCCGTGTATATAGACCACATGCTATACATTGCTATATGAAGACTGCAATACAAAAGACAGTTGTATTTAGTTATAACGAAAGACAAGTAAGTGAAAGAGGTTTGTGCTCTGGGAATAATTGGGACCAGAAAAGTTCATGTTAAAGTTAATTTTAAGGGTTGTTGTTACTGTAATAACTGCTATCGTGGTGACACACAAGGAAAAAACATCAACACAACTTTAATCCCCCCCCCCCCCCCCTCTTTCAGTCCTTATATATTTGATGGTAACAATGGAACGCTTCCCTCCATGCTGAACCATGTTATCGAAACGGTATTTCCGCAAATACGACAAATTGAATTATGAGCACGGTACAATACGCAAATGATGTTGGTGTTATTTGCTTGTGGGACAGTGAGAATAAATGATGTTTATGGACATCTGTAGGCAGGTAACCCTGCACGCAACAACAAATGTCATTGTCACTGAACAATGGGGAGAAAGAATGCATTGCTCGAATGATCGATATATCATATTGATAAGTAGACACTCTCTTTTTCCTCGCCTATAACACGTATAATGATGATAACACGCGTTCATCGCCTGTATTAAAGAATGATGTTTGCAATTTGTCAGACAGCCGAAACTTAGTTATCATTCGTTTTATCCTGCTGAAGAAATCACTCATTTCTCATTGTTGCTGCAGTTTATTTAATGAACTTCCCGCGAGTATCGACTGCCTATTGGCTCTCATGTGTTAATGTTACATTTTCTGTCACTTCTTTTCAGCTCCACAACCAGCCAACCATGGATACAGTAGCATCTCTAGATTGGCGAGGTGGAGTCGAGTGAAGGAGATGGTCGCCTGCATTTAGACGGATGCAAATCGAATTCAACAGCGAGCTAGCTGCACTCGGCCGCTCGAGAAACCTAAAACTGAAAGGGAATATGATAATAAACTTTCGTGCCCGGAGAGAAAACCTGTTTTTTCGTGAACTTGCCGAGAAGACGCATGGATTTATACGTCTTTTCATTCGAACTCTTGAAACAAATAACATGAAGAAGCAGCTTCGCTACAAATTGGAATTTGCTGATTGGAAAGGAAGACAACCAACCTCATGTACCAGTCACCATGGATACAATGCACTCATTAGCTATACACGAATATCACTGATGAGCAGACTGTGCGCATGCATGTGAACTGTCGCATTTTAACTCAACATAACATGATTTTGAATAACACAAAACCACGACGATATGTGAGTCACTTAGATTCCCCTTCTTTCCACTAGATTAATGCCGACGAAACACGATGTCAACCACCAGTCCTATTCCCGTCCCGCCTTGCGAAGAACTCGTCGATCGGGATATAGTTCGAGTTGCCATAGCAATCATCGACATCCTCCTCTGCGTGCTTGCACTCATCTGCAACGGGGCCGTGCTTGCTATCCTGTACAAGAAACCCAAGCTACGGAACAATGCCAACTACCACCTGCTAAACCTGGTCATAGCGGACCTGCTCTACTGCCTCACGCTCCCGCTCGTCGCGGCCACGGACTTTGCAGGTGGATGGAACTTTGGCTACATCACCTGTCAGCTGCACGGCTTCCTTATACTCTGGTTCATACTTGCCATCGAATTGAATTTTCCCGTTTTAGCGATATACAGGTTTATCGTCATGTTGCGGTTGCAGAACCGTTTTGCAGAGTTCTATAAGACACGGACAGGGTACTTGTTTATAGCAACCTGGACCCTTGCCGGACTGTGCGCGAGATTGGACTAGTATGTGACCGTATTGTGATTCGAATGGAATCATACGGAATTTTGTATGACGTGGCATTTATTTTGGAAAGCAATGATAGCAATTCCGATGCACTCCATGATGCAAAAACTACATGGAAAAGATATGTCATCTTATATGAAAGTGATCATTACAGTGCGCGAGAGTTCGAAAAGGGTGCAGAACTCGACGAATGGGAAACTATCTGCTTCCGTCGCATCTCTGGCCGTGTCCGATGATCATAACGCGGTGCGAATGCAATCTCCTGTTCCGCCCGTCGTGTACACTGACAGGGATTTCCTTCCGTTACCACCCCGTCAGCCGCCTCCCAAACCTGTCGCAAGCCAGCGAAGGTCTAGTCTCGCCTCGACAACCGCCAACAGAGGGCGTGACAGCACGAGACGCTTTTCCATTGCGTCCATCGCTTCGTCGACCATGTCCAACGTGAGGCCAAGTGAACAACGCCTCGGCCGATCCCTCGCTCTCATTACCGCATGTTACCTCTTTACGTGGATGCCCGTCGTCATCTGCATCCTGCAGGTGACATTCAAATCAGATGTTGCCACGGACCTCTATATCCACTTGATACAGCTTTTCCTTTATCTACATGTTGCAATGAATCCCCTTGTCTACGGTCTACTGACCGATCCGTTGAGAGGCATTGTATCCAGGGCCATTCGTAGAGGGCGTATTGAACTGACCCAGGAGTCTACACGCTGGGTTCCGCCATCTTTAGCATCAGGAGTACAGCAACATCCAAAACCAGACGAGCGGACAGAAAAGAGCACAAAATCCTTGGCATGGAAGGAGAACGAACCCGAACCAGCGCCCCTTGGAAAATCCACACATCTTTATGAAACTCTTGGACCCACTAATCAACCACTGATAAAGAACCCTGTTTCTGTGTTATCGGTCTCATCTAATGACGTTAGTAGCTATGCGAGTGGGCAAGGTGGTGACCAGCATGAAGTCAATGATGGGAAACCTGAAACTAACACATGATGCGTTGTGAATCTGAGCTCAGTGTTATCCAAATTGTTGATTGAGTTCTAAGTAGGGGTGTTGTAAACAGTATATAAAGCTTCCGAGTGGAGGGAAACATCTCTGCTAATACTTTCTGATTCAAGCACTTCCAAAAGAAAGGTCGGAACTTTAAATGATAAACGCATCTAAGTTAATCATGTAGATATTGTAAAAAAAAAAAACATGTGGAATAAATGGTAAAATTACAGGATTTGTTGTTTCTGCCGCAACCATGTCAGCCAACAACAACAAAACAATCAATGGATCAAAAGTATTCCGCTGTTTGAAATCATGCAGTCGCCATCTTCTGATTCAAGTAACGTATTTTGAAGGTCAAAATCACCTTGTCCCAAAGACTTGATAAGAGGCTGGTCAAGTAATCTATTATTATCTTCGTTATGTTTAACATTTATTTACTAGTTCATTTTTGTTCACTCGTTTAAACCACTCCTTTCAGTTACCATGGTTACTACATGTATAATGATTGCTTTATCAGAAGTATATATGTAAGCTTCGGTTGTGTAATATTGTTGTATGAGATCATTATCCTAAAAATTAACGTAATATATGATATCCCACCACAGAGCAAATGACCAAAATATCCAAAGATGATAATCCTTTAAGCAAATTCTTTTGTGAATGTATTGTTGTGACTCTACATCGTGTATACTTGCACTGTCGTGAAATTGCTGGAAGTAAATTTCTAATTGTTAGTTCATATGACAGTTGTCTGGTTACAATGTGTTTTGATTGACGGAGGTAGGCTGATTAAACTATCAAAGTGATATGATAGACATTTTGTCATGCGAGTTTTGGTGTCAGTTTTTTTTTTTTTTTTATGGACGAACACCCAGGTGCAGCGATTTCTTAAAGATGAATATATTGTCTTTGTTGCACGCAACAATATGACCGGAACTCGTTACAACAATAGGGTAAGTACAGATATGTGATGAGGGGTTTGACCAGCTGGCCTGGGAAAAGGAAGCAATCATTCGAACTTTTTCACTATCTTTGCGTACTTCATCGATGGCGTATGCCCTCTTACTTTCATTCCAGTAGACGACAAAGATACTATCAGTGAGCGGGTCGATTGTAAAATCAACTGCAAGCTTCCAGCGCTCGTCACGAAGGATACGCCTCGTCTTTCCCGATCGGTCAATCATGGAAAACTCCCCCCTAGCAGTCGCGACGACGATATCGCCCGACGACAGACAGAGCAGTCGCTTGCACTTGGCCTCGCCCACGAAGATGGTTTTGACGATCTTCTCGCTGGTGGGGTCGATAACGTGGATATGCGAGGTTTGGGATTCAGCTGCAAGGATCATCCCATCGGGGTCAACGTCGACGCTCACCGAAGACAACTCCTCCCCTGTGTTCCTCGGGATTGGTATGTCCTTGGTGAGGCGCCAGGTCCTATCATAGAAGCACACGCAGCCTTTGAGTACATCGCCTGAACAACCAGCTCTCGTCTTGCCGCACAGGAGTGAGTCATCATCCAGGGCCGTGCAGCCATTCATCAGTGCCATCCCATCATAATCAAAGACCTTCGTTAATCGTCTCTTGCATAGGTTCAACAGGTATCCGGTGCCACGTCGGACGTCTTGCGGAAGCACACTTCCGTCCCAGGCACAACCCATGATGCGCTCGTCCCCGGAGCCTGCTGGTATCTTTATTTCATCCACCATCTCCCACGCAGCATTGCGCTCTATACACAGTCTGATGACTGGGTGATTGTTTCTTAAAGTGGACTTCAGATGCAGGGCATTCGACAAGGTGAATATCTTATCCAATTCTTCATCAACTTTTTCACACGTTTGATAGGTAGAATCGATCGACGATGACATTTGATTTGTGTCTTCAAAAACACCCCAATCACCATGGTTACTTTGTAGTAAGTTTTGGATTTTTGATTGTGACTCGTGGGAAATGGTGAGGGAATGTTGAATAAGTTGTTGCCGACTTTTTATGTTCATGATGACGTCCCGGGAGAAACGACGAAGATCGCTTAAAAGGTCGTCCCTCTCCCATTCCAGAGGCGTCAGACGCTCTTGTGCATCTTCTCTACACTTCTCTAATGCTTCACATCTTTCTTCGCTCAGTTTCCTGAATTTTTCATCAAACTCCTTGTTAATTTGTTTTACAATTTTCCCCTCTTTCTCAACACTTTTTCTGATCTCATCCTCGATCACAGCTGTGGCTTCCTTTTTGATGCGCTGAAAAGAATCATTCACCTTAGGAAGGTTAACATCAATCTTCTTCGTGCATGAAACCAATGTAGCTTGAATGATATCCAGTCTTGGCAACTTCTCATTAAGTATATATTTCTTTTCTCTAACCAAATCTTTGACTTTGCGCACATTGCACGGATCTTGATGAACACTGCTTTCGCATGTTTCACAGCACCCCTCCTGATGGGATACACAGTAAGATTCGACGGGCCGGCCATGCATCGAGCAGGTCCAGGCTTTGGGTGTGGTTGCCGGGGTGTGGCCCTTCGATACTGCACAGGAGTGGCAGAGCTTATGACGTATGTCGTGTAGATGGTGTATGAACACGGCTGTGGCACGACATGCCTGTTCCTGACATTCCTCACCCAATTTCGGTTCCATGGCTGCCAGTTAATACAAGACTAGGCTGCATACTGAGAAAGAGAGAGAGAGAGAGAGAGAGAGAGAGAGAGAGAGAGAGAGATCTTAATATTCCGTGTTTATAATGGTACATTATTAAAAAGCACGCTCGATATGCTAACGTGATGCTTTTAATCTTACTCTTAACCCCTAACCTTTTTTAATTTCTAGGCAATATTACAGAGACATACGATGATAGTATTAGTCTACTCTCTAGCATAGTTACTGAACTATTAACGTATACATGATTGTAACCTCTAACAATTTGCGTTATTTCATAATGTGTCAAATACCAAGTGGTGCGTTACATTCATTGTTAGTCAGATTGCCACATGATTGACATATGTTTGTGATGCTTTCATCCTGTGTGATCAGGTCTTCTCTAGGCTTGGGTCGATGGAAGAACGATATGTGCGCATCAGAGTGTCCAACTAATATCGAAATTCAGAGAGAAGCTCGATGCATCGTCATGACAACTGGTATCGAGTTTAGATAATACCTTGTTATAGCGAACTGGGATAGGGACCATAATGTTTTGTGCGATATGGTGATAACTTACAAAATTCCAATTTACATGTAATATAAATATCATGGATAGACATGCGATAACAATTATATATAGCCCTTCCAAACACATTTCTAAAATCTGAATTACCCACCTTAGAAAATGACGATTTAGGAAAGTTATTTGTTGGTGTGCTCTCTGATTTGACGTAGGCTACGTGGTCCACTGGATCCTGAAGTGTACACTGAGAAATCCATCAGGGCTCGGACAAATCGCTGACATTTATATTGACACGTAATTCTCATATGCCTTCTGGCAGACTCATCCGCGTTAACTTCCGTTTCCGTTTCCGTTTGTGTGTGACCGTGTATGACCTGTGAGCACGCTGTGTAGCCCTTATGTGTGTACCATGTAAAATGCTATGATATGGTACTGCTAACAAAATAGACACACGGCATATAAAGAGTTAAATACATGCATTACATCAAATACGCCGACATACACTGGATGGCGACTTGATCTCAGGTTAAGGTCTGTTTTGTCACCCGTGACATTTAGGAATGGAATCACATAATTCGCTTTCACACCTACCCGATCACATACAATACATCGAATTTTTCCATCGTTACTCTATCCCGATCTGAAAAGTGCCCGTTATTTTGTCCGTGTGATAGTAAATTTCTAGTAATATCCAAGATAAAAATACTCGTAATGTAGGAGGCACTTTCCCAAAACTACTGTCATGACGGTATTATGTCCAAGGTTTGTAGAGTAGCGCTCACATCCACGAGAACTAACCAATTCGGGGAGGTGTGAAATAGTGATCGGAGATTTTCAGGGCCTGAATTTGGTTTCGTGAACAATGGGTATTTTCCTGATCGGTAGGGTTTGAAAGCGTCTATAGAGTTGTATCAATCTCATGTTATGTCATCTCTGTAAGTGCATGTTTTCAGAGGAGCAGTTGGAGTGTTTCAGGAAGAGCGTTAATGAGTCTAACGGTGTCAGTCTAATCTTTCCCAGGCATGCCAGGAGAGGGAATGAAGAAAACTTGTGACGGGTAATCACCGTAACCATGGTTACATCTCTTTTCCATGCCATCCATCATGGAGATGCGAGGTTTCCCCCACACCTGAAAGACAACGTGCGTGAGTGCCCTGTTCCGGGCCATGTTTAACATTTAGTGATGATTGCCCCAATCCCCTTAGCACGCTTAGTGATAAACTGAGATCAGATTTTTAGATGCACTTTTGTTAATGGTTGTCTTGATGTGTGCCGCAGTGTATGATATATGTCAAAGGAAGAGAGGACGAAGCGGGGATACTTTACAATGGGCAAAAGCCAGACATTTGAAGCGTCCTTTCATCTCAACTATGTGATGTGTGTGACTTATTGTTTCTACTACGGTGATTACCACAGGCTACAATGTTTTGTAGTGACATTGCTTCTTTTCACATTAAAAAGATAACGATCATGCTTATGTACATGCGATGCTTAGCCCTTGGATTTAATTCAAAGGGGGTTGTTAAAAAAAATATCTCCATGTCACGAGATTCTCGTCTTTTCTTGCATTATCAACAAACAGCATTTATATCTTACTAGAATCATTTTTTCATATGATGAAGTTTTCAGGACAAATTGAAATGACCATGAAGGAAGAACATTGATGACCCTACTCTAAATTGAATACGTGAGCTAATTGGCCGTGGAGGCTTTTGGGCGTAATTATTACAAATATTGAATTTAAGTATCACAGCTTTCTTGAATTTTTCAATATTCTGTAAACAAAATATCATTGCACTACACGTTTGAAAAGAATATAGGCTTATTATATACCCATAATAGGTGTTATTTTTGTTTACTCTTTTGAAAATGATTAACACTTATTAATAATTATTTTTCAAAAGTGTCAAAAAATTGTTTTAATATCTTGTTCTCTTGTATGTATATATACAAAGAATATAGGAAATTGCAATTGTGCTGACAATGCGCATCTCTCTCCTTCCAATGAACTGACGCTTAACATAAACCCCATGATCATATCTTAATGCAGGCTTCATACATGTGAACTATGGTTCACATACAGCTAGCCAGTCACGTATTCGATTACACAGGTGCGCACATTCTGCACCTGCCTGGGTTTCTTTCTGCCTGCCGATCTGATTGGAGATGACAACATGCGTACGTGGGAATGTCTACACATAAAGCTCTTCCAAGAAATGGGCGTGATTCTATTGGCAGCTGAGCGGGCAAACTAAAACAAATACTGAATAGAAAGTTATAGATTGCAACGACTCTGACTGTGGCTGGCAACTTCTCTTACAATCAAATGCATACACCATTGCGTCATGTCTTCCTGGATGACTTGCACATTATACGTCATCATCGCAGTCATAGCCGTGGCTTTTAAACTATTCCGTCAGAGTCAGTAGACAGTAGCAGTTTATTTCGTTCAATCAAAACGTAATAAACAAAACAAACAATACTTATATATTACATAAGGAACGGCAATTTTAAATAAAGTAAGCGTAACATAAGGGGCTCTTTATTGACTGATATTGCAAATTTATTGTCCAATTGGAAATTTTATTTTCACTGGTATAAAAAAAAAATTATACATTGATACAAATTAGAAATGTGACATCAAACAAGTTACATATAAACAAGAAGACATATAAATTTATTAGACAGAATTAATAAACTAGAAATTAATTATCAAATTATTAACCCTTTACATGTCAGACAAATTATTCATCCATCGCATCAAGATCTACCACCATCACCACTACCGTCATCCCCGCTACCGTCATCATCACTACCACCATCCCCATCACCACCACCCCCATCACCATCACCACCACCCCCATCACCATCACCACCACCGTCGTCGTCGTCGTCATCATCATCATCATCATCATCATCATCATCATCATCATTCCCATCAGTCACACCGCCACCATCGGGGGCGCCCCCTTCCACATTGAGAGCATTGTATACTTTTCATGTTTGTGATCTCCCACTGCTCTTTCTCTCTCTCTCCATATTTCAATAAACTCATAAAGATAGATTTGTGTTAATTCCCATGCAATGTGTGTGTGTGTTTGTATTCGTGTGTATGTATAGTATTGTATTCAATATACCATGTGTCAATTTTGGAAAAAAATCAAACAATTTTGTATGAAGAAGGGGGCTACTGCCTACAAGTATTTTACTTTTTAGTAGCTTCACATTCCACTATTCCACTATTTATATATTTATATAATCAATTGATACATGCCATGTATTTTGTATCATTATTGTTTTTATGATTTGGAACGAATAAAACTGCCCCCCCCCCTCTTTCTCTCTCTCTCTCTCTCTCTCTCTCTCTCTCTCTCTCTCTCTCTCTCTATATATATATATATATATTTAAGAATAATGTATGAGGTTGCGATGGCGCTGAATAAGTAGAAGTAAACACAAAAATATTAATTGAGACGCCGGGGAAGAAAAAAATACATGTAATTTGTGTTTACTTCTACATTATACGCTCTTGTTCCATTTCAGAGGAAATAACAACGCTTATCATTATTTAATGAAGATAAAGACAACAGTTGAACAATCGAAGAAAGACTTGAAGTTTCACATCAGTTTTAATTTCTCACTTAAGGACGTTTTACATGTTGTACGAACGTTGTTATGTATGACGGGTGTTTCAATACTGCGTCCATCGATATGTTTAGAACGCAGTGAGACGCAATGATATCGACGTTGGTGCGACTGCGCCCTTACGCCATGTACACTGTAGTGTTACCGATTATCACGAGAGTTATTTATACACATGAAGGCCTGCTAGGAACGACATGGGGCGCTAGTACGTGACGCACTTGTCAGCGCTGTGTCGTGATCGTTCAGAATACGGATGAGGGAGGTCGGCAGGGCAAGCTTTCAGGGCCACTGAATGAAACCTTAAAGAAGTCCTAACGTTCTTGATTGTGCTGCTTTTATCCAATCAACAGGCCATTAGGGCTCTGCTTTCCCCTTAAGCTGTAGCAGCGAGGAGCTCTCTGCCCAGCGCTGCCCGGCGTGGTGGTCGCAATTATCTCGGCACGCTGATCAGAGAATGACAGGAAACTGAGTTTAATTTAATGAGTTTGCTCTTGTCGGTTTGATGGACATTTTACATCCGGAGACTATGCGAGTCGCTGCCAAAATGAAGTTAATTATCCACTATTCTCAGGATATTTCTAAGAAACCAATCCTATTAAATCAAACATGTTGTTGATCTCACATGCCGTGTTTCAGCAAGAATGCCTGATACACACCAATGTCTACATAGTGGATGGGGTAGGGGTACAGGCGCATACCCATCCACTTCTTTCCAGTTTAGGATAATCGGTGATCGTTATGATTTTCTGCCAGTTTTCTATTTTTCATTTTTTTTTCAATCGCAATAATTACCGTGGATATGAATGTGGCCATCACTTAGAGTATTATCATATTGATGTTCTTATTGTCTTTTCTTTTATTGCCTGGTGATCCTCGTGACCACACCCATCGGCCCGTGCATCGGCCCGTCCGCAAAGCCCCCTTCTCCTCATTGTCCCTTTACCGCATTCCATCCCACTGAGCCATTTCATTGTCAATGCCACTGTCAATTTCCTCTTTCATGCATTAATCACATTATCACAACTTCATCCCTCGTTAAGATGATACAATCATTTAACGTTGCTTAGAATCCATGTATCAATTATTATATTTATGGTTATAGGGAGCCTCACAAGCTATGCTTAATAGTTCCTATACATCAATCCATTCATTCGCTTCATGCACAAAATATTATCATTAAATTTCACGATGTAATCAGATTATGCAATGTCATTTGTATATAGGCCTACACTTATACATTTATGCCATTTTAAATTGCATTATACTTATTAAAAATGTAATGCACTATATCGTATTTGTGTTATTATGCTAAGATAATGTATGTGCAGTTTCTTTGCGATTATTGCATTTATTTGAAACAAGTGTGGTAATCAAATCAAAACAAATTACAGAAATATCATGTTTCATATTAAAAAGCGGGATGAGATTGATCAATATCGGCTTACTCATTTAAGATTCAACGCCACTTTCCGATGGTTTGTATAAGACCATATTCTGCTGCGTAACTGGTGCAAGTGGAAGCTGGTGGGAGCTAAAGGCCAATCCTATTTGTCTATACTTTGGCGTCCCTGACAAAATTGCCACCGCTGCTTATACATTTCATGAAGGTCAACAATATGCAAGAGCTTATAAACTATATTTGTTACTTACATAAGCGCCCCCCCCCCCCCTCTCCAATGTTGCACTCTTGCAAGTACCGTGGTCAGCATCTCATGAGTGATTAACGGGGACATTTTTGTTCCATTTTATACAAAGAATTACGATACTATAGGCTAGTTTAGTATACTAGTATCACGTGTTATTATCCTCTGCATAACCTAGAATAAGAATTAGGCGATGCATACACTTTAGGAAGAAACAATTTAAAACTAATATACAAAAATAGCCTGTGTAGCGTAAATAGCTCAGAGTTCCTTGCGCATAGCGGGCACAAGCCATTTCCCAAATTGGCGTTCTAATGATCTACATTCCCGCAACTAGATACGGCCACTAGATACGGCCACTAGATACGGCCACTAGATCTGTAGATACGGTGTACAACACCTTCAGAAACGTGAAAAGGGCGGTAAGGCATCGTCAACTGGGATGGAGCTTTGCATGACCTCATGTTGAATACATCCTGCTGAAATGTTCTGCGACATGATTATAGTGTGGTTTGCGGGTTGATATGTTTATAGTGTGGTTTGCGGGTTGATATGTTGACGTGTTGACAGACATCATGACGCAGGTTTGTGGCCCAAATAGATATCATGCCAGAACGTCAGCTGGAAATGCTGATCTTTCTCGTCTTTGTTGCGCGTCTGCAGTACCGCTTGCAGACTGCAAACATGGTGAACATCGTAAAGAGGAGGGGGGGGGGGGGAGATACAATTCATACAAATTAGTAAACCTTTAACGCCTTCTGTGAGAAGTCAATTCAATCAATCAAATTATTTTTTCTAGTTCCGCGTGCATGTATATAAATAAAATTAGCCTCCACTGGTTTATAATAAATCACTGAAATATTACGAAAACTTACATACGTGAACATGATAAATGCAGAGACATGTAAAAAAAAAAAACTGTGAACGTGCTATACATGAATACATGAAAAATCTTAAATTTTTTGAAACAAAAGGCCAACTCCCAGGACATTGCTTGACAATCTAAATCGGATCAAGAGGGAAACAAGAGTAAATTAAGTAAATTAGGAAATATGAAAAAAGAACAAAAGAATGAATGCAATATATTTCACAACTATGATATGATAAAATATGATATAATAGGTGAAAATAAAACGATGATAATTAAATGGAAGTCTCATATTGGACCGTCTATGATTGAACTGACTTGCAATTCTGTTCAAATAAGTGTGAACAGACTTGTCCACCAAGCGAAAATTTCATGCTGATACAAACACGCCGTTCTCCAAACACCGTTACCATACATGTATAATCACGTTGATGCAAAGAATTTGTATGCACTCTCTACCACGTACAAGCCGGACAAACCCTGAACATATACTTTTGTCAGTAATGTTGCTGTCAATCATTGGCATGTTCATGACAGTGAGAAGTGAATACACCTAGATATTTGTACAAGTTGCTTGAAATATGGATGTTACCAACATCAAATGTGAAGTATATTATCAGACAGAACTCTTTGCAGTCACATACACAAACCTCCATAAAATCGGGTTTCGGGCAATGCACACTGTGGCGTACAACGGCGAAGAGGAAACTGAAAAATCTAACCTGTTTTCAAACTCCTGGAAGAACGTTGTTTCTGGGTTCTGTTCCTGGTACTTGAGAGAGAAGCTCATCGTCTTGATCAGGTTTATATATGCAGCAGCAGATATCTCCACGGTCACACCGATAGTTTCCCTGAACACATCAACATAACACATAATGAATGGATAGTTAACCCTTCTGATATCTTGATTTGAATATTACAAAAACATACATCAATGAAACAGTTTGGCACACGTTTGAAAATTACCATTACAAGAAAGGTCCGTGGATTTTACACTCTATTTTATATGATAGTTTGTCATTTGTTTTTAATTATTTTTTTCTGCGTTTTATTCACGTCATTTATCAGGTTCCATTCCCTTTCATCTTTGATCGAGAGCGGATGGAGGCGTATTGAAACTATCCGCGGATTTTCGTCGGGATTTTCTTATATTGTGTAGCTGATACTTCTGCCTGGTACCATTCTTGTTATATACCAAGACCGGCTATGGTTATTTTATATCTTGTATCAGTTTAATTTATTTTGTACTGCAGGCTGGAAACTCCAAAGTAATCAAGAAGTTTGAAAATTGTACGTTGGAATGTTACTTTTTGCTTTGAGAAGTAATATGCTTTAGTGCCTCGTTTGATTGTGCTCCCCTGAACCGCATCCGTAAATGTCTGAATACTACATTACCTCTTAACCATGATCATGAGCAATAGAGCCATTTTTGCGCGAATAATACACACATTCCATTGAATATAATTTTTCTGGAGCGCATGACAGGGCTACGATCATTGATTGACTATGCTTGGAGTGGAATACCTCTTTGTCTCTGGATACGGGAATTGAAGGCCACCATAGAACGTGTCGTACTCGGCCAGACTAATCAGACGGTATCTGTCCAGTACGGCCATCTGGATCGTTATTAGAGGAAGAGGGAAAAACAATCGCAATAAGGAATTGATGCGCACTTTTTAAGCACACATTTTGTGACAAATTTGTATTTTGCACAAGTGACACACTCAAATTCCAAGAAATAGTTTAAGATGCAAGACTGTGTTTCAACATCAATCTGATCAAGCTCGATGATGATACTCAAAGGCAGCTAGAGCGCGGATTATAAAAGAGCTCAAAACCAAGGTAGACCTTTGAGTATGGATTTAAGTTCGCCGTGGTATGAGTCTTTATTTCAGAGGTGACCCCCCCCCCCCCCCCCCCTCCCTCCAATCTCCCCCTTCACCACTAGCTGTACTGGTCTAAATACTTTACGGGTCGGGCTTGTATTGTGTAACGATCGAAGAATGTTGACAAATTAAAAAAAATCCAGAATGGACACTATACACGCTTCCATCACTGGAAATCGCTCATGGGGACTAGCAGCCACCAGTTATAACCCACAAACTTTCCCAGCCCTTCCCCTCTCGCCCCTCCCCCTCCCCTCTCACCCCTCCCCCTCCCCCTCTCCCTCCCAAATACATAGCATTAGCCTGCCGGTCCTAATATCACCTCCTGTGAGACCGATGTAGATGACCTCATTTCATATCTTCACCCGACCCCCTTATCGATCGCTGCTTTTTTTTTTCTGCGAAGGTTTGGTCTCTCTCCTACCTCCATGCATGGCTTAAATCAATTCTTTCGTCGGCATTCCACTATTCAATTTAGCCAAACAGGTGAAAGGTGGGTTCACCACACACACAAATAGGCACACACACACACACATGTGCACACATGCATAAACGCAAAGGTACGCACTATAAGACACAGGTCCACATACACATACAGACATGCGTATGCACAGACACGTATACATACAAATACAGAGACATGTATACACACATGTGGAAAAGGGGAAGAGCCCCCCTACCCCCCTCCCCCCCCCCCCCCCCACACACACACACACACACACACCCCTCCCAATAAGAAATGCATCAAGTATTATGTACATCGGATAAAAACAATTGACATGACTGTGTCATTTAATGCTAAGATGTGATATGAGCGCAGGCCACAGTCATACGTGAAGAATCAAAGTAATGTTTTCTTTGATCCGTATCCATCCGAATGTTTACAGCAGATTTGTGTATGCTCTTCTTGACCACGATTTAGATTACGTTCCATTAGTCATTACGAAGTAAACACTTTTTGAGAAAACACTTCCGTAGACGCGTCAACAATAAAACAATCGCTTCCTCTAGACTATCGATCGTGGCATCGCGGCGCTGGATTTACAGCACTTGTGTCTTCTAAGAATGATGTTAGAAGGCTTGGAGGGAACGAGTGCTCAGCTCTTGAGATCAGGGGTGCCCCTGAAAGCCCGCAACCGCGCATATTATGCACACAAGCGAAGCTGCAGGTAGTGTTTAACCCTTTGCGCGCCAGATGCTCTATGGAAACCGTGTGTATCAATTGTGAAAACAAAACCACATGTGGCATACAAAGAGTTAATGAAGTTGTTCACGTGATGGCGCCATGATAAATCAGCACGATCCCTGTGTTTTACGGAGCGGTAATAGTACTTCAAGCACCCACCTGATAAACGTGTTCACAGGGAATGTGTTGAAAGTAGACATCAAAATAAGTACATGTATAAAAACTAACTGAGTGATCCAGGTTTGATTACGTAATAGACTGATAAAAGCTGAAAGGCTTTCAGGCAAAAGCATGAAAACGATGTGTGTTACCATGGTTACCAAACAGAAGACTCTGAGTCACACGCTATTACCGCGATAGATAGTTGATAATTACATAATTGTCCATTGGGTTTGACGAAGGCCAAAAGAGTATAATATATTCATCCACTTTACATGCTTTATGGAGTGGTTCTTTGTATCAAGATGTAAAGCTTGCTTTTCACGGTGCTTATTAGGTCGCTCTGAAAGAGGAGAGAGCACACTATCTATGACATAGATTATCTCGTACATAATGTTGAGATCCATCTGGCACTGATATCGAACTCGTTTAGGTATTTCGTCGTCTTTCTATCACGTGATACCAATTAAACTCTTAAATACATTTCGCAAAAATAACCACACTCGCTGAGAAACTATCAGTATTGATTTCTCCGTTACTAATAATAAACTAATTGCACAATAGAAACTCTAAATCTGTCAACATAAAATGCTTCTGAAGTATTTGTGTCTTTTCTGAACCTACGTAGGCTAGGTTTTTATTCATCTCGTACAAGCACAGCCGGAAATATGTTCGATTATATTGTAATTATTTATCTCTGAATGCGTTTCAGTAATCCGATAGTTCGTTCAGATTGAGAATGTATCAACCTGTTATGTCATGTTTGTTTTCTTGAGTTTCGGGCCTGGAATTGATTTTACGATCTGATTATGCGGGAACATGAGGAAAGGGTACAAATAAATGACGAGTAATAAGGTTTGTTCCGAATCCCCGTGAGATAACTTCCGGAATTTGAAGCGATGTTGTGGTCTGTTGAGAAATCACGCTTATCAGGTTTTTTGGGGTCGATGAAATTATGGTTTAACCATGTTAACCGTGCTTAGTTACACCATGGATGGAAAGAAACAGTCACTCACGTATCTATCATTGCACTCGTTGACTGCCGTATTGGTCACCGGATCGCCGTGGTGGAGCGACTTCCGCCTCGTCACCACGATCACGATATGGCCTCCTGGTCGTAGCACCCGATCGGCCTCACGGCAGAACTCGGGGAAGTTGAACCAGTGGGCGGCGTTGGATACGGCGACGACGTCGACGGTCTCCTTGTCGAACGGGATCTTCTCGGCAGACGACAAACTAAGCAGATGAAAGACAGAAGTGGAGTTGTGCCTCTGGGGTTACTTTTGTTTATGAATGTCTTCCAAAATAGCATTAATTGTTGTATTGGATTAATAAATTGCTTCAAATGCACTCATACCAATGCCATATAAATCAACTGTGGTGATTCCACACCTATTTAGCTACTGTTACATGACTGTACATCCACATGATCATTTATTGACAAAACGTGACACCAACTTTACTCTGTACATGCTCTTTGTCAGCTATCACGTGTCAACACATTTTGTTAACTCCTCAACCTTTCAGAAGTGTTGTTTTGTCTCTACAATCATGACATGATGCCAACAAATACGTAACTATAAATCTAACCGAGAATATGTTCGCTTCATGCATCCTTAATCCAAAACATGAGTATCGCATGTTATACCTAGCTTGCTGAGGGTGTTAAATCCAACCAAGGATGTATGCTCACTTCATTTATCCTTGATCCAACACGAAAGTTTAAAAGGTTACATCGAGAAGCTCGATGGTTTTAGTTATTTTACCAAGAATGTATAATCACTTTGCAGAATTACTAAAGAGCATTAGAGTTGCAAGAGCAATATATTTCACGCCCAGGCAATATGCACCTTTTCTACCATGTCTACTGCAAGGGCCAATTAAGGCAACATTATTTCTCACTCTTTCCTTAACACCCTCCCGGTTCGCATGAATGATTGATAGTGAAATTATGTTCTTGTACAGAGCGCTTTAACACATTAAGCTTTATCGAAAGCGAAGTCCACCAAAAATACACAACATGTATACCCACCCACCCCAAACACACCTAACATCGCACACATTCCTGCCATTGCTCTCGCACGCAACTGTTTTGGCCCATTTTGGCTTCATCGGAAGTCACACCCACCCTACCCTCTACTAACCAACTGGCAGTGACTAGTATTCTCGAACCCGAAGTCATGACAGTACCCCTCCCCAAGCCACCCTACATACCGACACACTTACCCGTATTCGACATTGTCGCATCGATTGAGACTTCGCGCTTCTTCGATCTGCCCTTGGCTGATGTCGAAGCCCATGGCACGGTCGAATCGCCTTGCTAGACTTTGTGTGAATTGGCCCGACCCACATCCGATGTCGAGTACCAACGTCTGGTGGTCAACCGAGCTCTAAAATAGAATAAAGGGATTTACTGACTCAATGTGAAATGGCCCCAGTCGCACCCGATGTACTACCTGATGGTCAGCCGAGCTCTCAGATAGAACAACAGGTGTTTTGCACAGTTTCAGTAATTGTAAAGCTAATATAAACGTCATGTATCCTTTAGAATTTGTATAATTGTATATGTCTTTCTGTTTATATGTAACTTGTGTGATGTCACATTCTTTATTTGTATCAATGTAAACCAGTGAAAATGAAATTTCCAATTGGACAATAAATTTCAATATCTATATCTATCTATATCTATTTTCTGACTATGTGAACTGACCCGAGCCACACCCGATGTCTAGTACTAACTGGTGGTCAGCCGAGCTCTGAGAGAGAACAAAGGGATTTTCTGGCTATATGAACTGACCCGAGCCACACCCGATGTCTAGTACTAACTGGTGGTCAGCCGAGCTCTGAGAGAGAACCAACTGAAGGGATTTACTGTTCATTGATTTTTAGTAAAGAGGACGTACAAAACATTGCTTAAATGCTTTTGTTTGAAGGAGGTTCTGTTTTATTCACCTAAGTATTGTTTCATATCTTTCTTTCTTTCCTTCTCATGTTCTTATCTGTCTGGTCTATACTGGATCCATTAGATACGATCAAAGCGAAGTCATTGCCCCGCTGCGGCAAAACATTAAGGTTGTTGAATAAGGATTAAAAAAACCCCAACAGAACGGCCCACTGCTTCGCTGGAATGAAGACAGTTTAATGTCGCGATAGACTTGCGCTCTTCACAAGCGGTATCTAGGGTATCTTTCATCAACATCTATTTTAGTCTTCATCTCTAAATCCCTTGCAATTGAAATTAATCGCTAGATCATCGCTATGACTCGTTAGCGGTAGATTTCAGACTAAGTGAAATAGATCCCAGCCCTTCCGTGTGAACAAACCCGTTCTGTAAAGGCAGCTTGTTGAGCTGACAGGACGGAAGTATTAGCATTTAAAGGGAAGGTCTACCTTGAAATTAAGTTGGTTTTCTAAAAGCAGGCGCATGGAAGAAACAAAGTGTAAGTTTGGCGAAAATCCCACAAAGGATAAGAGAGTTATGATCTTTTCCAATATCAATTTTGTGACGTCACGTGCGAGGTGCTCTCCCATGTGTTGTATGCTTTGTGATTCAACAAATTAATATTTTTCTGTTTTTGATGAAGGATTACATCGTTTTCATAGAGGCATACATGTGAAAACGTGTGTCTATTGATAAATCAAATGCACGGGTAGTACGGTAAAAATAGCTTTGAGAAAATATACATTTAAAAAAAAAAATTACATTATGGGAAAGCATTTCGCAGGTGACGTCACAAGATCAAAACTTGAACAAATCGTAACTTGTTTATCCTTTTTTAAGATATTAAAACCAACTAAACTTCAGGGTGGAATTTCCCTTTAATTAATTTTCCTGAAAATTTATTTTTGCCCTCACTACAATATATTGTCACTCATTAAATAAGAACATGGAAAGATAAGAAAGTAAACGAAGGAGAATCAAAAGAAGGTGTCATTATTGATATTTTAGGGATATTCATTTATTCTTTCCTTGTGTGTGTGGTTGCAGCATGCAGTGCGCTTGAAGAAATGGAACATGACACCCCATTAGTTTCATCTCGACCTTATCTCAAGGTAGAAATCAATCTGTCGGATTGGAGGGAGATTTGAGCGCAGAGTGCAGTGACAGAGCGAAGGCTGTCAAACCAGGGATGTGTTAGGAAGGAGGGACAACTCAAGCATAATGTATTCAAACATCTGTGTGGATACTAAAGCGTGCTAATGAATGTCAAAAGCATTCCACAATCACTGCAATGCTTTGAAGTCCCATGCGTGGCACCGTCATTTTGCTGCCGTCAACTTGGAAAGCAATATCTTTAATTGCCTGTTTTGTTTCTCGAAGCTGTGTTTCTTATCACATTTTTTTGTAATTTTCAAGAAAGTTAAGGGCAACACCTCTAAAGATCCTGCAATCGTTTTTCTTCTAAATAATTGTTGAATGATGAACAAACGGAGATATAAAATAATATTCTTACTTACGTAATTACCAAATTTCTTCACTTTCCGGAGATTTCCGGAAATGTTGGATTCAATCATTATTAAAATTCTATATTAAGCTGTTTATTTTCATTAACAGAGTTTGCGTGAATTTGCGTGCAGCTGAGATATTTTACTATAAAAAAACAGTTTATTTTTGTTCGCTGATATCTCTTTTCCTCACAAAAGTATTGATGCAATCCAACAGAAGTGGACAAGCGAAATAAGACTCTACATTTCTTTTGTTCTCTCTGAGAAACCGTTGCTAGGCAATCCTGTTCGTTATTGTTAAAACATATGAAAAGCACATGCTGAGACCACATTTTTTTTCGGCGGTGCCACGCATGGGCTCAAAGAAAGAATGTTGTTTCATATCCTTTCCTAACACATCCCTGGTCAAACCAAAGAGATACCAGGGCTAGCTTGTCCTATAGTAGCTCTTTGATCAAACGTCTCAACCGCACAATATTCCTCATAACTCATCATGGGAGCGAAAGTGGTTTTTGTGTGTGTGCGTATGTATGTGTGCATGTGTGCGTATTCGTGTGTGTATTTGTGTGTGCATGTGCGTGTGTGTGTTCTCGTGTGTCTGTGCGTGTGGAGGAGAGCTATAGGGAGAGGCACATTTCTCCAGCTTAAGAGTATTGCATCCTACATCGACACAATGGTTGGATGGTCAAGGAAAGTCATGAGAGTGTGAGGTCAATACTTGGGCAGGACCAGCACCCCCCCCCCCACACACACACACACACCACCACCACCACCACCACCACCACCACCACTAGCTCTCACGCCCCATGCCCCCACGCCCCCATGTACGCCCACCTTCATCTGCCCCGCAAGCTATACCTCCCTAGCTCTATCCATTAGCCCATCTGGTCCAATGTGCGGTCACTCTCACAAACACAATTTTGTTACGTTACCAGAAAAAAAAACCCACTTTATTTCACCTTTATCTCAAGTTGATCAATGATGCCGTCGGTGATGTGGTCAGGAATGTTCGGCCGGTACAGCGCGTAGTCCTTCGCATTAGTCGAATAATCGAAGACGCGAAACGACATTGTGCTTTGAAGCCGACGATCAAGTTCAGCGATTGTATCAAACCGTTAAGATCATGCGCATGTAAGTAAAACGTGGTCTAGGTCACGGTGTAAGGCAACTTAATTTGACGGTATCCCTTGGATGTGTTGTTTAATTCGTCTCCTGTCTACAGACCAGTTAATGCCATATGTATGCTTTATTTCCTTCGCTCGTGTATACAGTGTGCTCTCTCCAACGTAGTTGTCACGAGATAGGCCTATATAATCGGTCTGGCATATCAATCAGTCTCGTTTATGTACTAATGTAGTCATGGACCTATACGTAGGTGTAAGTTAGGCAGTCATGCCCGGAAGGTCACACAAAGTACAAAGTCTACGCGAGGCGCGATGATGATGATCGTGTGATATCTCGTTACATTTACCATGTTTACAGAATATGAATGTATTTCTAGCCCTATTTCAACCTGTTAATGGAACGATAGTATGGGGATCTTGCTGTGTTATGTTTCTTCTGCTACCCTTTAGGGCAAGAACATCACATAAATTGTCATGCATATTCTTACTAATCTACAATGGTAGAATTTCACTTTGTTCATAAGTCGTTCTCTGTGCCCGAGCTCCTCTGTCACGTCAGTGTGTAGCTGCCGATGGTAATCGATAATACAGTACACAATGGTAGGCAAGTTTGGAACTACATGTACATTGAAAGATTCAGAGCTACATGACCCCAATGGCTTTGCTGGGGTCATTGATTACAAATGGCAATATATTTAGCACCATTTTCTATCTCTCCCCCCCCCCCTCTCTCTCCCTCTTTCCCCTCCATCTCTTTTTCTACCCCTCCCCCCCCCCTCTCTCTCTCTCTCTCCCTCTTTTCCCTCCCTCTCTTTCTCTACCCCCCCCCCTCTCTCTCCCTCTCTTTCCCTCCCTCTCTTTTTCTAATCCCCCCCCCCCCTCTCGCTCGTAGAACTCTTCCTTAACTTGTATTTTAAGTGGCTGTATTTCTACCTTCAATTGTCATTCTCAGTTACAATTATCGCAGATGGCGGCAAACTAGATATAGCCGTATGAAAGATTGAGAAGAATTAAGAATGATTGTAACTTCCTACTTTCTGAGCGCTCTATTACCATGTTCCCACAATGAAACTATAACACGAATAATTCACTAAATCCTTATGTTATTTGTGCACCCCACCGCTACCATGGTTACACCCATTCTTTGTATTTGTCTGTAATTTAAATGGGGTCTGAAATTATCTTACTAATTTTTGCATGACTAAAAATAGGTTTAAATATTACAAATTAATTCATCTCAATTGGTAAAGTTACAGTTTTCTTAAAGATAGTGATCGCTATACAAGAGAGTACTCATGTTATGGACTACTTATTATCACGATTATTGACCAAGGGCATTCAAAACACTGCTTATCACATAACATACAGCTAATAATTGGCATGCCAGGTTCAGTGAATGTGAACTGGTCCCAATTAATATCAACCTATAATTTGCCTTCCCTGTAGTGCCAGAGTAATCTATGTGGGCTCATACACATATGTGCTAATAGGACTGTTGGCGTGGGTGTCTAACTATTTGCTGTAAGTTTTGTTTAAAAAAAAACACGAAACAAACGATAATCAATTGACATGAAATATAAATTGGGACACATGCCTATACTTGTGAAATGAGAAAATAATCCAAGAATTCGAAACAATGAAATCAGTTTTTTGTGGAAAGGTTGTTGACCTGAAGTGATGGAAAGCCTACTTCAGACACCAAAAGAGAAGAGGTCCCACCGAGACTTGAACTCGGATCGCTGGATTCAAAGTCCAGAGTGCTAACCATTACACCATGGGACCGCCACACTCTATGCGAGCTTGTTTGGTGCGCCTGGCAGTCCGATAATATCGACTACACTTTTTCCTGTTGATATGCGTTGTGCTGTTTGTGCAATGCAATGAATTCGTCTATAGCATGTGACGTGGCATCTGCATTACTTATTTGACCTACATATCCCATATTAGAAAGTGTATGATGGGTGGGCCATTCTCGCCGCACTTACGATTTGAGACGAAAACAAATATGTATTTCGATAAACTCTTACACTAAATCACACTTACTTTCGTGCTTTATATTTTCAAAATCATATTACTGAGACATTTTAAGTAAACACTTAAATGCAAAACACTTTCAATGCAAAACTGTCAATATATGTCGACGATAAAGTTGTGGCCCTTAAACGCCGCACCGTTTACGTGTATTGTCAATGGGCTTTTCCTGATCGATTATGTGTTCGATTTTATGGTGACTTGGCGATTTGGAAAAAAAAATGTAGTTTGCTTGTTTGCTGCCATAATGAGAGAGTCTTCATTTCGATCGTATTTTCTCGGAACGTGCATGTAGGCATGTAGGCAAATTGAAATGCCGATCAAACTAACTTCTGCGTTCGGCGACCGATATGCGATTGTAGAGCGGGTACAAAAGGCAGCAATTTCGGAGAAAACGGACTTTCTGGTCGGCATATAATTTTGAAATTTACAGAATAATGTGTTTTTTTTTGTAGCTTAAAACTTCAAAAGACGATTATTTGATGAAACTTGCGTTTTTTGACTCGTAATTGCGTAGCTTGACAGAAACTGTTGTGCCGACGGTGATTCTGCAGTCTTACACGTGACACGCTTACCATTTCGTTCTAATACGCATTTTTGCTAGTGCGTCGATTAAGGGCTCCGCGGTGAGAATGGGCCACTATCCACAGTCTATATATATGGCCACTAGCCATAGACTAGCTGTGGCTGTATATACTTCAGCTGTGACGTGCAATCTGCATGTTCTCTGAGAGAGTTTTAGATTACCATATGACTGTAATCTAACAGACACGCACACCAGCACAAGGATAATAAATTATTACTTTCATTATGCACAACTTATAAAATTTCTGTTGGAGATCGCGTCTTCTATGTAAGTTCTCAGAACTATTATGATGTGTATCTACATGTTCTTTTTAGAGAGTTTCAGAAAGTTGAACTCAGATCGCTGGCATCAAAGTTCAGACGAAGCGTGCCAAATAAAGATAATCAGTTTATCACTCCCTCCTCGTTCCTTCCGTGTCCTTTTCTTGTGATTTGATGATTTGATGATGCAAGGAGAAACGAAGACAATTGCAAAGAGGCAATTTTGTGGGTAGATTTCATTTTTCACATGACAATCTAGACGACGTAGTAACGAAATTCGCAATCAAGTGCACTTGGTTAGCACACTGGTGCATGGCCATGATGGCCGAAATGATCATACGTGTTGGAACTGATCCGGCTCCCATATTTTGATGGCCATTTCGTATATTCTCTGGAAATCACTTACAAATCACCAAAATCCCCTTTTTCACCGTTTTGAAAATTTATGATGAGAAAGTCACAGCGCATGCCTTCCATAGTCACTCTGATATAATCATAGGCCTAATGATTTGGAATAAAACAGAGTTGAGTGCATGAGAAGTGTATGGGAAGGGTCACAGTTTAGGCCTATAGATCTGTCATATGATGATTTAGTGTTATGTTTCTGAACTCTCTGTTCTATGATTCCATTTCGAGGGAGGAAGCAAGATAAGTGTTCCATAATGTCACTTCCACATGACTGTGGGAATCACTGCAATTCAATAACCCATGAATAACCCATTGTGTGGCACGCATGGAGAGGATATTGTGCGCGACACCATGCGCGCACAGAGTAATCGCGCAAAATAAGTTGGCGCAATAAAATTTTGGAATTAACTTGGGTAAATGGTTGTTGCCTTACTTTTTTGTTATTTTAGCTTTAACTACACTTAGCTGTCTAATATTGTGATTTCATAGGGATAGCTATCAAACTACGATACCAATAGTGGGGAAATATGGACGTCAGCTAAACTAGTTGTCATAGTTGTGTGGGGTTATATATGATCAGGCTGTGTATCTCACGTTATGAACCATTGCTAGTGAGGAATGAGCATCCTACTGTGCTTGGTTACCCTGACCATCGTTCAGTTGGCAGGATGCTTACCCATGCAAGCTGGCTGGAATGGCAGGGAAGAAGGTGAGGCGCGCAAGAAGGTGAGAAACAAGGTTTGGGATCCATGGTAAATAGCTATGCTATTGTTGTGTAATGGGTGTATAGTTGCGCGGAATCGACTATATAATAAAGTCTATAGTTTGCTTAATTCTGAGTTGAACTTGAAGGAGGATTCGTGGATTCGAGGTACATTATGTAGTACATTTAATACTCAACTCCGATGAATAACTCTGTGATGGATACACCTGTTGAATCTCCTGAAGAACAACTCTGCTGAAATAACTCAGGAAACAATTCTGGAAATATAACTGCTTCAAACTCTGTGAGCTCTCTAAATATATACCATTTCTGTCTCAAGTTTGAAGTAAACAGTTATAATGAAATTCATACAGAAGGTCAGTTTCTTGGATGCATAGTGATCTCACAGAAACTGGGCCTTACCTAATTCGGCTTCTGGAAAGCGGCCATTAACGTGGAAACATTATTTGGGCGGGGGAGTGATAAAAGGACTTATATCACGTAAAACTATGTGTATTGTATTGATTTATTTTCGTCATTGTTATGTATTGTAATGTATTTTTTTTTTATCTGTCAGGGCCCTCAGCTAGTGAGAGCAGTTTTATAACTGAAGAGGCCACCTGCTTAAATAAAACCGGAAAAATAAATAAATAAATAAATACACTCTCTATTGCATGTTATTCATTATACCAATTTCTATTTTGCTCAAATAGCTATCATGATCATAAATTCATGATAAAGGTGAGTAAAGAATAGGCTAAATAGACCGCGAGGTCATGGCAAAAGATAATCTCTCTTTGTTTCTTTGCTCTCCCCCACCCTCTTTCTCCACCCCCCCCCCTCTCTCTCTCTCTCTCTCTCTCTCTCTTTCTCTCTCTCTCTCTCTCTCTCTCTCTCTCTCTCTCTCTCTCTCAAATGCTTACTCTTTCTCCCTCTCTCTCTAACATTTCGTTCTACGTTAGAGGGGCGCGGCACCGTGCTTCGATCACGAAGATTGCCTGATTACTCAAGTGTGTGCGTGGGACCCTTCCGTGGTCGAGCTGGCGGGAACTTGCGTGAATATTCGCCACAATGATCGCCCAAATCCATTGTCAACTGACCCGCGGTTTAGTGAGGTATAGCGTTATAATAATGTAGACGATGGACAAGAAAAAATAAAATCCAAGCTATACACATGATAAAGAAGCCAACTTACCTAATCTTACATGGATTGTAACTTGGGCAATACATGACTTGTTCGTGTACTGAGGAATAAGGCAAAAAAAAAAATAGATCTAAATCCTGAACAAAAATCATAGATCTGAAGCCGAATCTTATAGACGTGACAAAACCGTGTCAACTATGGCAAAACCATCTAATACTTTCGATTGAAGTGTTGCTTATTTTTGTCTGCGTTATCACCAGGCGGTTGTTTAGCCAAGCTGATCTCTTTAATGGGATAAAAAGGAGATACATGAAAGGAACAAAAAGGGAAGGTTTGAGGAAAATCGGTCAAAGGAAATAAAGTTATTTGATTTTTAAGGCGTGATTTGTGATGTCACGTGCGAGATGCTCTCCCGTATCTTGTGCCCTACTTTTCCCATAAATTTCCTTTTTATATTCTTTGATGAAGGAATATATTCTTTTCATAGCAATATGTGTGTAAAAACATATCAAACGCTTAGGTGAAATGGTATCCTTTTGACATAATGGAAATTTTCCAATAAAGTTTACACAATATATGGGAGAGTACCTCACACATGACGTCACAAAATCAAATATTTGTCTTTTCCTTTTACCGATTTTCGTCAAACTTTCACTAATATGTTTCTTTCATGTGTCTTCTTTCATTGGAACCAAAATAATGGTGAATTATCCCTTTAAGCTACGAACGACTTTACGCACGACTGATGACCCTTTCTTTTGCTGCATCAGATTCTCAATGATTTTGAATCCCATCAGTTTAAGTTCAAATCTTATCTTAATTAATTAAAATTCTTGTTGTTCACAAGTCTCTGAATACAAAGTTTATGACTTGTCAAATTTGATTAGGATTGATGGAATTTAACTCCCACTATGTTAAAACAGGAACAAATTGGGGTTTCTCATTTAGCACAAGAAAGGGCCACCAGCACCAGTCGTGCGTAAAGTCGTTCTTAGGTTACGAACAGCTTGGTGTTTCACCCCAGGGACGTGTTATGTCATGTTCTATAAAACCACTCCTACAACAGAGGAAGTGCGATCATGATGACAGATCGCACAGACCCATATGATGACATCTTGCATTTGGTATCTCTAAAACGTGATTGACCATATTGAGTATCACACTTGCAATTACTGTCAATCTGGATTATCTTCCCTCAACAAGTTACGGCACCGTGATCAAGCCAGATTCCGAAGAGAAATACTGTCGTTGCAGAGGGTCGAACCACAGTTGGAATTCGAGCAGCGAGTTCGTCGGCAGATGACCGTCGACGACTACGGCATTGATCACCAGGAACGTCCTGATGACGAAATAGCCGGAGTGGAGTTAACTCGAGAGGATAGCTCAAGGAAAGCTGAACGAATCCAGTCATTACGAAATACACAATCAGGTGCTTCACCTCTATCAAACTCGTTTAATTCAATTTACCGGTATCTGAAACAGTTAGATCTTCCGAAATGTTAAGATATTTGTTACAAACACGTATTGTCGCAATAGCGCCCCCCTACCCCCTATACCCATAACGCCACTTATTGATTACTCACGGTATAAAAATATTTCGAACCAAGGCTTGAAAGTGTGTCCTAACAAGCAGTACTTTACAAGCTGTATAGCACTCAAATGAGGACAGGACGCTCTTCTCCCTGTCTCTCAGACATAGCTTGTCTCGTTTGTGGGGAAGCTATATTGTGGGGCACTGCATTGGATTTTTTTTCTGCACCGATGTCCCTTAAAAAAATATATTAATGTAAAATTCCATCAAAGACGCTGTCTTTGTTAATTCAGCTCTGCGCAGTGTGCAACATCGGGTATCACGCCTGCATGTATAAATGTGACTTCTCTCCACAACTATGCAGTCGATGATGGACGTCCGTTGTCGGACTCCTCGGTAGCTGTCCCTCTGGCTTCATTCCCGCTCCGTCACAAGATATCCGACCCCCAGGGCGACCACGCTCTCGCTGATGACCAATCCGATAACGACTTTGTCATCGATCATTTCGACGAGAAGGGCATTCCAGTTGTCGTCATTAGAGAAGATAACCGCAACGTCCATGCCGACTACGACACCAATAAAGATGTTAACGTTTTCGGTGATGGCATGAGCGACGATGAAAGCGTACCCGAAGACAGGGCAGCCGAGGTTGGGAGCATCTCTCTAGATTACAGCGAAGATGGCGATGGCGGATACGACGGTGAAAGACGGAAAGCATATATAGACTTATCAGGGGGAGATAGGATGTGGAGGTTCAAGTCCCTGCTGAGTAACCCCTGGGGTCTGCAGCCGATCACAGACATGCTCCGAGGCGACAATGACATGGTCAACGAAAGCAGGGATTACTTGACCGACGACGTCGAAGTTTATGGAGCGGGCGACGATCGGGAGGGAAAACCAAGAATGGCTCACCACGACACTGATGCAAGTAAGTTCATTGCAAAACATTCATTGTACTATTTACAATAATTTTAGGGGTGTACTTTTGAGGATACAGTGTATTATAATTAAAATTGTGTGATACGTTTGATCGAACCAAAGGCATATCCTGCAAAATGTTGTAATCAACAGAATCAGCAAATGACACGCAGAAATTGGCAGAACAAATGGAAAAATGACACGTACATGGGGCATAATCGATCAATATGACTAATGACGCTAGTTCTCTCTCTCTTCATGATCTTATCGCAGTTCAACCTGGTTCCGGGATTGAGATGGATGTTGGGGTTAATGACGTAAATCTACATCCCGGACTCCCAAGCGGACGCACCGCCGAGCATGCCGAGTGAAACATCTTCCACAGCTAACATGGCTAGATGGGTGTACAGTCAGCGATGAAGACAGGAGAAGGGTTTCCCTGGACCTGGACGGAATCTCTTTCGGAAGGGGGGGGGGGGGGGGGGGTAGAGATAACTATTCATATCAAAATTGAGAATTAGACAAGTGATTCGTAGATACGACATGGCTAGTGGTGGTGGGAGAGGCAGATATCATTACATATATCTAAATCGAGGTACATGTAGTAGACAAGATACAATGTAGGTGGTCGTTGAATATGTCGGGAGAGGTAGATCTATTATTGTGGGGGATAAGGGGCGGTGCTTAATATGTCAATGTTCCCCCATCTCTCTTTATAATTTGTTGTCTTTCCCTCCTTCTCTTTATACCACTCTCTTACTTTTCTTTATAAAACTAGTTGAAATGAAGATAACAGCGATGTTTTAGCGCTAGAAAACTGCTACTCTGCTCTTGTACTGTGTAAATATACATGAAGAGTTGAAATAACGATATTACTTCAAGAAAAAAAAAACATTACTGCTGTGAAATGAAGGAGAAAATTTGTTGGTATAAGGATTGCTAAATATATTGTTTAGAATGCATTTTGACATCCAGGACTAGTTCATCAATTGCTTGTGTTAATACGTCATGGACGCAGCTTGTCACTGCTGCTTGTCGGAACGACACTCTCATCGAATCTTCTTGACAACCATTCAAACATACTGATTTGTTGCGTTATTAGGTGGGAACTCACAAATATATTCAGATTAAACAGTCCCGTTTGCCCCCCCCCCCCCTTCTCCATCTATTTGTTCGTTTCCCTCAAAATACAAAAACGTCTTCACCCCACCCCTTGTACAGCAGCCGTCCCTTCCACTATACTTACTCCCCCATGCACTCTCTCTGTCTTCGACATCACTCTCACTTTCTCTTCCTCCTCCTCCTCCTTTGTCTTCTTCTTTTTTTCAACTTCTCTTTCATGCTCCTTCTTGCTGAATGGCAGATCACAAAATGAAACAGAAGCGTAATATTCTTTCTCCACAAATGTATTCAAGAAAGGACTTTCACACATAAGGACTTACATCGGAAATAACATCCAATCAAAATTTCCAATAAAACATACAATGTGAAAGACACTGCTTTTAACATTTCATGATGATTTGCAAAGTAAAAAAGAACTATTCTTATCGGTGTCTACCTGATTTTTTTTCATTTAGCTACAATAACAAAGAAAAAGTCCTTAACAACCCATGATAAAATAACAAACAATACTAATAACATATTGAAGGCAAGTTGCTATGGTAACAATGAGAGCATGGTATGCGCATAAACGACACCTCGTGAGTCCCTATTAAGGCGGATTCACGTCTGGTCTGAATCCGCCTTTACTCTGGCGTTGAACAGAATGGAGTTCAGATCAATGATCGCGACATCCAGCTGATGAAGATTGCTCGCTGCGCGATGGAAAACGAAGTACACCTTCGCATCTGGAAATTGATGATGGGAGTTGTGAATATCATTACTTTCGCAATCAGATTTAACCGAGTAAAATTGCTAAACAACAGTACTACAGACTTCAATATTTCATTATTTAAAACTTCCCTTCAAATTCATCAAAGAAAAACCAGCTAAGATATTTAATGCTCACATAATTTCAAACAAATCAGTGACTGTAGCAAGAATAAGGGGATTGATGTTTAGTGTGTGTAATTATTATGTGTTACAGTCAATGTATTAAGCAAAGTTATATATAACAGCAACTATGCACAACAAATAAATGAATTGTATGCTGGATGGAAGATGATTATGCCCAGTTACAACCATATGAATACACGATGTGTTCACCACAGGGAATATCAAACATTTTAACATGATATTTTCCAAATGGAAATAAAAACTGGAGGAAAGAAAAACGGCATATCAGAATAACAACATTTGCATGTATTGTAAATAACCGCCCCCCCCCCCCCTAAAAACAATTATACAAGCATGTTTGATATTAAAGAAGCTTGTTCAACTTATTTATCACAGAACGGTATGGCAAAATCAAAATAACTCTGAATACCAGGTTACACATACATCCTTTTCAGGATTGATATTGATTGACATGTCACAAGTTACAGCTATAAATACAGGGAATGTTCTGGCATACAAGCATACCACAAAGTACATGTTTCTACCCAATATCCAATTGATATACTTCCACCTGAATTTCATAACATCACACATTAGGTTATTTAACAAGCTTCCTATTATACACACAGGAACACATCGTGACAAGATAACTGGTAGATCTTAGTTGTTTGTACGAGTATAAGCCTACATCGAATGGAACCAATGATGGCATACTACACAGCAGTCTTTAATGATGAAACTGACTGATATAACTACACAGGTTGCAAGCTTATTACAGATTACCGTAGTTTATCGTAATATACAATTATCCTCTGTGGCGCTCATGGTAAAGATGGCCCGTCCCTTTTTCAAACATCTGCAAATTAAATGAAAGTTTGCACATATTTAGCATGTATCTTTTGGATACCAACTGTGAAATTTTAAGGTCAGGGGCACTATAACTCCCGTAGAATAAATGAAAAATTAACTAGTTTTTTTACTGAGATTTGACTATTGTTGTGGTACGAAAAAAGAAAGCTCGATCAATTATGGAAGATTATTTCCTCAAAACCGAATGTTACGCTTTGTCAATTCCAGGGAAAGGTTACATAGCCACTCTCTCTCAAATGATGACAAAGTCAGGGAACTTTCAGAATTAGGTCTGCAAAAGGGGACGGGCTCCCTTTAAGCCACATGATACTTTACATGCTTACATTACAGATTATTTAGGAATCAGTATCATCTTCATCCCCTTCAATACAAAAATAGAATTCTCCACACTCTCCCAACACCAGCAAGAAGTACTGAGAGCCATCACACATGCATGCTGTGCAGCTAGCTGAGGGGTACACTGCAGAAACAATTGAAAGGTGAGCAACAAATAGAATAAGTTGTCTCCAATCACAAGCAGAATAACCAAAGGGGACTTGGTGGGAGACTATATACAGGTGTACAAAGCAGACCATAGATGTGTCTGCTTGAACATGGAGTGGGATTCCAACATTTCAGAATGCCACCCAGGCTGTTCAATTCTTTATTCCAAACATTATGCATCGCCAACGTTCATTGTCTAACAGAGGTACAGCCTTGATTTTTAGTATTTCCCACCACACAATTTATGCACGCAATTGTAGTCATCTTTGAACATAATGCATAACACACTTTAGATGAGATATCTCATATTGTGTATCTGATCTGCATAACTACATGTACATGTACATGCAGCACTAGGCAATGCAAGATTCCTGGGCGAATCGGTCAGACTGCCACAAACCCAAAACTTATGTAGCACATGCTTGCTTCACCTCACTCTTTTGTCAATCTGCTTGCCAGAATATTCTTTTACTCAAATAAACTTTCTCTTTCTCCCACTTAGATACATTATATAAAGGTATAATTAACATGTATATATATATTTCTAAAACATTTGACAATATTGCAAATCTGACTCAAACTATATGTCCGGTTAGTGACATTCATTTTAAATACTGTAATATGTCAATATAATTTCACTCTGCTTTGATAGAAAATCAGAATTCAGAAATAGTTGGAAGATGAATTTTTCAATAGGAAATGTAATCAGACTGCTAACAGACAATCTATAATTTTCACACAGTTTATAAGCAAACGAGAATACTTTGTTGTTTATTTCTTCCTATCAATTCTATCAAGATGACAGATGATTAACAAAAGTAACAACATTTAATTATAAGTATAGTCCATACAAAATGAAGTGTATACATCTGAACATTATGATCTAAGAAGGTAAAAAGGTACATGTATCTATCAGTAGAAACTTAAATTTTTAGGTTAAAAAAAAAAGAGTGTCGTTAGTCTTAACCTTGGTATCAGAAAACTTTAATCCTTAGATCAAGCCATCTGATTGGCTGAAACTTTGTTCAGCAAATATCCCACACTACGAATGCTTCATCCGTCATCACCCAAGCTCACACCAAAGATTGTCTGAGCTAATAGCATGGGAATCATAACATGAAGGTTCAATGGTAATCCAATCTCTCAATGTTGGTTATAAAGGCATGCAGAATACAAGTCTATCAGTAGTCTCTTTCCTAGCAAATGAAGAAACATTAAATCTGATTTCACACACTCATATATTGTATACCGACACCCCTACATTGGACATACAAGTACTGTATTACAAAAAAAAAACATGATTTTTTTCCATTTCATGATATGAGTTTGATTTGACCTCGTCTAGTGACTTATTCATTATCTGCAGATTCATTTGAAAAACATTTTATTAAGCAGTCACAAAATGTTCTCAAGTTTAAAATTCACAGCACTTTTCTACATGTACCTGTCTTATTAGCTTGAAGAACCCAGGGTAAGAGCACTAATAAGACGAACAAGCAATATTACCACAAGCAAGGTGTTTATTCGTTGACTTTTCCATTATTTGAACATGTTTGTCTAAGTTTTCATGTTGGTTGTTTGCTTGCTATCTTACCATTCTACATGCAGATAGATTAAGATCTTATGTACTTCAGCACATATAACATAATTGCTTCTGTTTCAAAGTTGCTGTCTTAAAAAAAAATGTGAGCAAGTATGTCCTATGCCTGTACTAAGCCTTCATACAGTTTCTATTAGTTTCCCAACAACTCAATCTTCATTATTTCACTGTTCAACAAAATGTGCATTCTTGAAAACATTATTTTGTATCAATTTATTTGCATAATTAAACAGTTGTGACTAATTACATTAACATTTTTTGAGTTCACTCTTGCATTTCAGTACAAGTCAAAATAATAGTCCAGCACCTCAAGCTTTTAGTCACTCTATTTCATGCAAATATGTTTTCATAAAATATATAAACTCAAATTGAGCAATCTACAAGATAACATAGAGCATGTGCATACTTAGTGTCAAACATAACTGCATAACTGACAGAAAAATCTTCCACCTTGTGCAAAATATATACAGAAAACAGGTAAAATAAATACAATGTATTAAGGTATAAATCAATGTATTGTAATTAAATTAACACTACATCTTAGCTGCTTGTTGCCTACATTTTTAACACACGTTTGAATAGGAGATAAAAAATACATACAACGCATACCTAAACGAGCACAAAGTATGAAATGAACATGCATCCACATGTAACTGCAACAACCACTTATAGTACGTATACCTTGGAGCAAGACTAAACATATGAAGTCACAAGTTGGTAACTGTTGGTAATGATAGAACTACATGTAGATACATATCACTTCGCATATAATGATTCAAAATGCAGACATTTGTACATACATGTATGTATGTAGGCATGTTTAATTATGCATATAAAAAAAAATTATGTACTGTAAATGAGACTGAATCTACACTGTATCCATGTCTGTAAGAGGTAGCACTGAAATCACACAGACAGATAACTGCTTTCTCATCATGAGAGCATGTAATAGATTTAAAATGACTTGCAGCTTACACACTTATAGCGCTCAATGATGACAGTGAACACAGAGCAGCGACCAACATGGAGGAGAGCAAGGAGTATACTGCAGAGTGAAGCAACATGTTTCCATGGTAATTTGTCAAAATTACAAGAAATAAAGCCATTTAGCCACTTCATGGCAGAGGCTTAAAAAAGGGGAGTTTCTTATAAAGAAACCCCTTACCACTAATTGATTAAACAAGACTGAATGAGAATGAACCCAGAAACACACAGGGCTCACCCAAAGAGCTCCAATAAAAACTGAGGTATTTCATCCTGATTGGACGCTATTGACAACATAGATTGGCCCTAGGCTAATGAGAGTTTGGTTTGTTGCTTGCATGTAGCTTAGAAGCACATGATGTAATAAGTTTCTACAAACTGTGCATGACTTACATACTTATATTTAGAGGGCTCAACTATCTCCCCAGGCTAAGATCACCTGTCGTTTGTAAATGTAGATGATTACAGGAATAACCTGATAGCATTACATAGCACATGTAAGTGAATGACAGTTGAATCTGGGCTTTCTTGCTCTATATCATCACTTACAAGTACAGAATGCATGCTAAAAAATATTGCACACAATGCACAAGGTATGTCTGGCTTGTAAAATGCACACACACATTCCACACATTTCCATGTGAATATACTAGTAGTCATAAATATTGCATGAGAAAGCTGGTGTCATCAAATCATGGTTATGGGAGGCAGCCAAATAAAGGCACATTTTACCTAACCTATCCACATAAAATCTATGACTTTTTAACAGTTTATTTTTTGCATATACAGAAAAAGCCAACAAATCAATAAAAACTAATGTTTTATCACACATCCTTGTTATTACAAATTTCATTGATGAGCTTGTTTCTTCTAAAAAAAAAAAGATTTCAGAGATCTACCTTTTTAGAGTTGATGAGTGGATTTGCTCTCTCAATATGTCAATAGCGGGCCTGGCTCCAAAAGAAGAAACCATGCTCGGCTTGAAAAAAATAACTTCAAGAAATAGATTTACTCATTCAGAATCTTTCAATGACAGAAGTGACATGCCATGTAATAATTCAAGTCTTGAGCTCAAGCATCCTGAATGCTGATATGATTACTCTAGGTGAAACATCTGTTTAGATCAAGACGTATGAGGAGCTATCTGACAGCTTGGACCTATTCTTGACATAAGCCATGTGACTATGCAGAGACAGAGATTAACAAGAAGCCACAAGCCACTGCCTCTTCAGAGTAACCACCTGGAAGAGCACTGGTAACATTCATGTATTATCATCCAATGTGGGTGGAATAGTGGAAAATACAAGTTTGCCACTTCCCCACCCCACCCCATCCCACCCCCATCTGCTCCAACTACCCTATGTTTTGTAGCTACACATCTTAGGATGAAACACACCATAATGCTTCAACAAGCAGGATCAAGTTTGAGTACAAGAGATATACATACACCATAGTTGTACAAGGACTACCCTCACCATGCAGTGTTACATGTATAAATGAGTCTTTATCTACAGCATTTTGTACAACTTAATTGCACACCCTACAGAAACGTAAAACACTAAATGTTCATGAGACACAGGTGTACCATAGGTTTTTTTTTTATTCAAAGATAACTAAGATCACAATGCCTGATGATATATCAGGGATACCTCTGCACTGCTCAAGCAAGGGCACACATTGATGACATCATAAACATAAGGTGTCTTACAGTAACCTGGGTGTGTTATAGCAGTTCAGTCAGATCTGGCATGTGGTACAATAGCTGGTCATATGCTGGTGATAAGTTTGCACTAGTCAATCTAAAAGCTGAGTAATGATATTGATATCAGAGCTGGGTATTCTTCACCTGTATATCAGTGCTCTAAGTTCCTACCAGGCGCCCAAGGTCTACTTGACGATGCATACACACAGCAACACCCTGCCAGGATAGAAGGGGAGAGTGGTTGTCGTTAACTTGCACTGACCCCATTGCAGTGGGGTGCGTCCCCATTGCTGCACCTGTCCTGCCCCCAAGGGAAGGTGCTGGCTAGCTCCAGACTGACATTCATGTACTCCACCAGCATGCGGTCCATCCAGGACACGGTGTTAGCCCGCAGGAAGCCCCCCTCAAAGAACCCCAGGTGGCCACCATGTTTGGTGACCGCATAGATGGCGTGGGGTGACTGTTGGCTGAACTCCATGGGCGTCCAGTTCTGGTCGACCGGGATGAGGGCATCGTCACCAGCGTTCAGCATCAGCAGCGGGATCTGAATCTATGGAGAGGAAGGGTGAGAATGGTTGAGGTAAGGCTAGGAATCTTCCCTTCTACCTCCCCTCTATTCTCTTCTAATGGATTTCAGGGTTTGAGTAATGGGAGCATCGTCGGATTGGTAATATTGGTAATAGCTAACCAAAGCTACACAAACATTTGGTCTAGATATGCTTTGCTGTAATGCTCACATCCCCCCCCCCCCTCATTCTGTGTACATGCATCATAGGGCATCAAAGATTTCTGCTGCTATCGCAGACGCCCGAGATTACGACTATCAAAGTTTTACCGATCTTGAGGGTGAGGCTGATAGGACCGCCGCCAAAGGCAGCGCCCTCTATAAACTATATCACACCATCCGCTTAGTTTTATGGGCCTTTA
The DNA here is from genome assembly GCA_963669155.1 of Arbacia lixula. Lineage (NCBI taxonomy): Eukaryota > Metazoa > Echinodermata > Echinoidea > Arbacioida > Arbaciidae > Arbacia > Arbacia lixula. The sequence continues at coordinate 98,287 of OZ022576.1, forward strand.
CTGCGAACCCCCCCCCCCCCCACCCCATATATCTTTATTGGTCTCACAACTTACCTTGAACATGAATGGGGAAGAGCTGCATGATTCATAGAAATCTGAAAGACTGTTGTGACGACACATTTTCCTGGATAAGAAATATACAAGATGAACACAGTAAACAATTAGCCAAGCTTGGAACAGAATTCCTTCTTCCACCATATCTTGCTGATTTGTCATTGTTATCATCATTAACCCTAACCACACTGAGCTTTTTTTAAATTAAATGAAACAAAATTGTATAAAACACTGATTAAAAACATTTAGAGTCTAACATTTGGTTTGTATATCTGTTATGATATGTTTAACAGTCGGTTATCAAAAAGGTTTGACAATTCATTTCAATTCTTGTGTATTTTATTGTTTTTTGGAATTTCATATGTATTTCTTTCTTGTTTACTTTTGTTTTTCTTTGTGTTTTTTATTGAAAATTGTCACTGACCACTTTTGAACCATGATTAACATAAAATTAATCAATCAAAATGATTAAATGAAGAAATAATTTTATGAGTTTTATGAAAGAGCACCGTTTTCCATAGGAAATGCACACAAAATGGCAAAATTGTGCACAACATGCATTTACAAAAATGGGCGTGGCTCCCTAATGGTATGCGTCTCAAAAGATGCGCAAGACTTGAAAGAAAAAAGTCAAAAAGTGTTGCTACGAGGTATTTTCGCGTTGCGGTATTATTGATTCAGCCCCCCCCCTCCCCCCGGCGGTTTTAGGGTTAACATCTTCACACGCCATTACTTCCATAATAACCCCCCGACCCCCAACTTCTCCTGATCCTCTGCACTCACCTCGTCATCTCTTCATCTAGATGCACCAGACTGGTAGCTCTGAAGACCTTGTCTACGTTGTAGCAGGGTGCAGCCTCACCCCTGCTCCTCCAGTAGCTTTGAGCACCCTCCCCAAAGAGCATGTCAAAGTTGCGTCTCAGCTGGCGCAGCATGTTCTGCGTCATCATGAAGTTGTAGAAACGCCGCATGCTCTCCCACTCATGAAGGACCTTGGAAGCTCTGTGCAGGAAGGAAGATAGCAAGAGACCGTCATGGATATATGTATAACGTCACCACACAAGGGCGCCCTCACTGGTGTGCCATATGGCTGCATGTGTCAATGAAGTTACTATGATCAAAGAGCTACAATGTACGCAACAGAGCCAAACTCTCAACAACTTTTCCTACAGTTCAGTCAAATGATGCGTGAGAAGTCATCATTCTGAATCTATGCTTTCTATCCATATTTTATTCAAGCCTTGTTACAAATATTTTTGACAAATATGCCTGTAACATAACGAGATGTGGCTACTGAGAGCGTGAAATCATAGCCCTAGCAGGCGACAACAGACAAAAGCTGCTCTGCTTGGCACAACCTTTCAAATGCAAATGATGCTCAAAGTTGAGATCTCTGCAATGTCTACTGCACAAACAAGTTCTACATCATGAACAAGTCAAACAAGTGATAGGTCACGCTGGCTAGACTTACAGAGTGACATCGTAGCCCTGGCAGACGGATATACAGCAAACGAAGCTCCTCTGCCTCTCAGGGGCTTCCCCCATGTACTTAATGACGATGTTTGCTCCCATGCTGAAGCCTATGGAGATCAGCTGGCTGTCAGGAAGGTGCTTCTTGATCCACTCAATCATGGCTGCATACTCCCCAGTCTCACCTGAAACAGAATACAAGCGGAATGGATTGTCACATAGCTGTTGGGGAGTATCTAGATGATGGGATGCTACATGCCATTAAAGACACACATACAGGCACAATACTTCTTGATCCACTCAATCATGGCTGCTCCCCCATCTCACCTGAAACACAAGACAAGTAGAATGGATTGTCACATAACTGTAGGGATACTACATGCCATTAAAGACACACATACAGGCATAATACTTCTTGATCCACTCAATCATGGCTGCATACTCCCCAGTCTCACCTGAAACACAATACAAGCGGAATGGATTGTCACATAGCTGTTGGGGAGTATCTAGATGATGGGATGCTACATGCCATTAAAGACACACATACAGGCACAATACTTCTTGATCCACTCAATCATGGCTGCTCCCCCATCTCACCTGAAACACAAGACAAGTAGAATGGATTGTCACATAACTGTAGGGATACTACATGCCATTAAAGACACACATACAGGCATAATACTTCTTGATCCACTCAATCATGGCTGCATACTCCCCAGTCTCACCTGAAACACAATACAAGCGGAATGGATTGTCACATAGCTGTTGGGGAGTATCTAGATGATGGGATGCTACGTGCCATTAAAGACACACATACAGGCACAATACTTCTTGATCCACTCAATCATGGCTGCTCCCCCATCTCACCTGAAACACAAGACAAGTAGAATGGATTGTCACATAACTGTAGGGATACTACATGCCATTAAAGACACACATACAGGCATAATACTTCTTGATCCACTCAATCATGGCTGCATACTCCCCAGTCTCACCTGAAACACAATACAAGCGGAATGGATTGTCACATAGCTGTTGGGGAGTATCTAGATGATGGGATGCTACATGCCATTAAAGACACACATACAGGCACAATACTTCTTGATCCAATCAATCATGGCTACTCCCCCATGTCACCTCTAACAACGCACAATCATTGTTAATCTTTAATTCACAACTACCAACCATCACGAACCTTAAGATCCTCCACATCCGGTCTTTTGCAAGTTCCGCTTTCAAAGAGATCATGGGGAGAACGGGCCTTTGCTCATGCAGGGCCAACCCTGTGGAATTCTCTTCCACAGAGTTTGAAAACCCTGATGTCAGTGACCACCTTCAAGGGCAACCTTAGGACATACCTGTATAATGGTGCTTTTTCACATAAAAGGTCATACCTGTATTCTATTTTTTTTCTCTCTCTCTTTAATTTGCTCTGAAGCGCCTTGAGCATCTTGTTAAGATGGAAAGTGTGCTATATATATACTATGTATTATTATTATTATTGTTATTGTCAGTCAAATAACACCTCTCATGTCATGCACTGCACGGGTGCATAGCATACATCTATATGATCTGACATTTCATGATGTAAGAGAGACACATATTAGGCACCATACTTTTTGATCGAATCAATCATGGCTACTTCCCCATCTTACCTCTAACAATGCGCAATCATTGTTAGTCAAATAACACCTCTCATGTCATGCACTGCACGGGTGCATAGCATACATCTATATGATCTGACATTTCATGCTGTTAGAGAGACACATATAGGCACCATACTTTTTGATCCACTCAATCATGGCTTCATACTCCCCAGACTCACCTGGGGGGAATTTCATCAACATTTTTTGTCTGACAAGTTGTCTTTCTCCGACAGTTACCATAGTAGCAGTCAGAGGCTAGTGCCTCTCAGCCAATCAAAACCGAGGATTTCACTGAAATTGTTGGCACTGACTATTGTCAGAAATAAATTGTAGAAATATGACAATTCTACATCACATAACACTCTCCATGTGCACGCACTGCTCAAAGTACAGTTGAGTCATGAGAATCCTTACATCTAAATTTTCTGTATTAGCAGCCATGTCATATGTTAACCATAACGCTAACATGTGCAAAATATCATCTCTCTTTTATTTTGATAAGCATACACCCAGTCCCTATGAATGAATGGATCAGAATATATGGCACTAAGCCCTACCAACAACAAAAAAAGCACCAGCCCCCTGCCCGAGTGATATCAACTGTACCGCTGCACATTAGAGATACATGTATGGGGTATGGGATGAGATCTCACTGTTTGTACAGTTGGTAGCAAAATTATTCAACCCCCTCTCATTTTTTGCATTCTGTCATAATGAATAATATTGCAGCAGCAGATTGCTACTAAACCATTAAGATAGTTAGCAGACAGTTAATTACTAAAGAATACCAGAGCAAAAATCAAATTATACTGCATAGGTCATCTGAAATTGCAATTTGCACCCCAAAAGCATGTTGCAAAATTATTCAACCCCCTATTTTACACACAAGAAACGAATGTACAAATAATGACAATTTAAAAGCCAGTGTATATATTCTGAGGTGAATGCTGATTTTATTTATCCTCCACCTGAAACTGGAACATTTATATGCACAACTAACAAGTTGTAACATTATTCAACCCAGATGGGTATGTCCTCCTGCAAACGAGATGAATAGCCTCTCACAAGCTTCTCACAACGCTCCTTGGGGGTGTTGGCCCATTCCTCTTGTGCACCTTGAGTGACCATCACAGTCTCCAGACCTAAACCCAAAAGAGAATTTGTGGTGGGATCTGAAGAAAGCTGTTGCAGCACGTAGTCCTACATGCATCGATTACCTTAAGACCATTGCGCAAGAGGAATGGGCTAACATCCCCTAGGAGCGTTGTGAGAAGCTTGTGGGATGCTATTCATCTCGTCTGCAGGAGGTCATTGCAGCATATGGATGCTGCACAAAGTACTAAAAGACACACCCATCTGGGTTGAATAATGTTACAACTTGTTAGTTGTGCATATAAAGGTTCCAGTTTCAGGTGGAGGATAAATAAAATCAGCATTCACATCAGAATATGTGCAATGGCTTTTAAATTGTCATTTTGTGTGCATTCGTTTCTTGTGTGTAAAATAGGGGGTTGAATAATTTTGCAACATGCTTTTGGGGCGCAAATTGCAATTTCAGATGACCAATGCAGTAATATTTGATTTTTTTCTCTGGTATTCTTTAGTAATTAACTGTCTGCTAACTATCTTAATGGTTTAGTAGCAATCTGCTGCTGCAATATTATTCATTATGACAGAATGTCAAAAATGAGAGGGGGGTTGAATAATTTTGCTGCCAACTGTATAGGTCCCTTGTCTTACCGTAAGTGAAGATTCTTGGTGAGGTGAGTGGCACAGCAGGAAGAGCACCCAGATGATTGAGGACCACCACCTTGAAGCCCTTGGACATGGCATAGTGGGTGAAGGTGCGTACATAGGCCTTCTCTGAATGGTTAGCGATGCCTGGACACACACACAGCGTCACATCGGCTGTTGGCAGAGAAAACAACAATATTATGGGTAAATCTGTGACTACAGTCTAATGCAGATGACATAATCCAATCAGACGTACTTCTCTGCGACTGGCTGAATCGCAGGACCCTGTCATTTGATTTGTACAAGAAGGGGACATCACATTTCCAGTGGTAGGCCCTAATGATTGCAAACTTGTGTCATCTTCAGTGGCCTCCAGTGACGTCAGAGAAGTCAAAATGCCATAAATGCCAACGGCGTGAATAAAATATTTTATTCACGCCGTTCAAACAATAAGTGACCAATGGGAACCCCAAAGCTTGTCCTAGGTTTGTCCGAGTAGCAACAACTAATAGATTCAAAGTGCACTTCATCCATTGAATCTGAATGACAAGATACAGGTGAATGCAATAACACGTTACTACGCAGTTAGGGGGAAATAATAATAATAATAATAAAACATAGAATTTATTTATGCGCACATTCCATCTTACTTAGATGCTCAAGGCGCTTCAGAGCAAATTAAAGAGGGAGAGGGGGAAAAAAAGTACTGGTATGAACTTAAATGTCAAAAAGCGCCATTATACAGGTATGTCTTTAGGTTGCCCTTGAAGGTGGTCACTGACATCAGGGTTTTCAAACTCTGTGGAAGAGAATTCCACAGGGTTGGCCCTGCATGTGCAAAGGCCCGTATTTTAAAGTATTTTAAAGACAAGACATTCCCTCAGGGGCAACCAATGAAGACTTTTCAAGACAGGGGTGATGTGGCTGCGCTTGCCGGTTGAAGTTACAATGCGTGCAGCTGCATTTTGTAACTTCTGCAGTTTCCCAATTTGAGAGTTTGGTAAGTTGTATAGGAGGCCATTACCAAAATCGAGCCGCGACAAAATTACTGAATGTACTAGTTTCTCTGTTGCAGAGCGAGTGAGATATTTTCTTATAAATCCAATGTTGCGCAATTGATAGCTAACTGATCTACAAATACTTGTAATCTGATTGGACATAGACATATAGGAGTCAAAAACAACACCAAGATTGTGACATGATTTTGACAAGGGTTTGTTGCTACCTGAGATGGAAATGGAATCAATGTCTAATTTGTTGAGTTGAGATTTTGGGCCAAACCGTAAAAACTCACATTTACTTTGGTTTAAAAGTAATGGGTGTGACTTCAACCAAGTGTCAATGTCCATTACACACCATTCCAGATTACAAATAGCTTGGGTAGCACTAGTTTGATTGGGTGAAAAAGAAACAAAAATCTGAATATCATCTGCATATAAGAGATAATGAACGGTGTGACGTTGGAAAATATCTTTGAGCGCTGTTAAATAAATGGAGAACAAAATGGAAAGTTGTGAATACATTACGAAAATGGTCTATTGTTGACTTTTATACAATCTATGGCATTTTGACTTCTCTGACGTCACTGGAGGCATGCGTTTTTTCAAATTTTTGTCAAAATGAGACTTAAATGTGGCAAAGAAATGTGAAATTTGTTTTTAGTGGATAATTTTACATAAATTAGTGGGAACTTATTTTTCTAATTTAGTAACCCTTTAAAATAATAGTAGTGTGACATGTTGCACTTTTCTTGACATCCACTATGTCCTACCAAATTTTCCAAAATGGCCACCATGAGTGAGTACTTTTCACCACATCACAGCTAATAAATTATAAAACGTTGCAAAGTGATCCATGAAATAACTTGACATTCTCTATGACAGCTGACATTGATGTCGACAGCTGGTCTTGTCTTCATCAACTTATATTGCTACTAATCTGGTTCAGTGTTTTGGACTTTGCAGAACTATGTATCAAGATTTGTACTGTTCCTAATTTTTGCACATCATATAAAACATATATGTGGAGATATTGTCCTTTTTTTTAATCTATTAGTGAAAATTATTTTTGAAATTTGAATAAATCAATTATATCAAAGAAAATTGGGGGGGGGGGGATTGTTAAAAATCATATTTTTCCCAAAATTTGACATTTTCTCACATCATGTGAGGTATCAAATTAAAGTGAATGACATTTCAAACAACATGGTACCACATTTTGGGGGCTTTGAGGTGATTTTGGCAAAGAATTTGAATTTGATTTTTTTTTTCAAAAATGTGAATTCTATAAAATACTTATTTTGTTATATTTCCAAAAATATTTACACAAACAAAGTGAAACTTTTCAGAATTTGCCTAAATATGTTTCATATGGTGTGCATAAATCAAGGAGAGTGCTTATCTTGACATATTGTTATGGTTTTCCAAAGTCTAAAATAGTGAACTAGAATAGTTTATGTAACTGTGTTGAGCTGTACATGTAACTCACCCCCATTAATCTGTGGTTGCGTTGGCTCAAAGAGGTCAAAGGTTATAGTCGCTCCATCAGGTCTGGGTAGTGATATCCGTGTTCCTTTAGGATGGGGTGCATTGAATCTGCCGACCTTGGCATAAAGGAAGCTTTGGATGTGTGCATTGTGACCCCACAAGCGGTTAGGCACGTATCTGGACAGAAAAAAGGAGCAGAGAGAGAGAGATAATAGCAATAGTAATAAGGTAAACTCAGTAGTGTGAATCCTTCTAATATGTATCAATTTGATTGTCCTTTACTGGCTTTGTGCATGTACTTACGGTTCGGTGAGCATGGAACAGAGGGAGAGGAGGGTGCGGTTGTACTTGCTGTCCTTGAAGTGCAGGGCTGCAGCAGCCGGCTGGTCAAACAGCTTCAGGAATCTGACCAGGAAGTAGTAGAGGAAGGTCAGGGTCAGCACCACTGTTGTTGTAAACCCCATGGTGAGCCTCCACACAGCCACACGTCACTGCAACATCACAAGAACACATTAAACATTCCTCATTAAATAGTGTTCAAGTCACATAGAATATGCAACACAAATGTAGGGCATCCATTTAATTTTTTTATTTAAATGTATTAATTTTAAGTAACTCACTACGTCCCAAATGATTCCTGCATGCTGTGATGTAGTAGGGGGCCTTCTCACTTCATTCTGCCCGTGTCACTTATGACTTGTCATATTTCTGTGAGAACTTCTCACCCACTATGAAATTAAATGGCACGTCCTCATTTGACCTCATTTATTGGTACAGTGAATGCCCAAGTTGTACTGCATCCAAACTTAAGTTCCCCTTGAAGTAAAAGCATGTGCCCAGTAGCACTGTACACAGGCACATGAGAAAGTGGGTAATGATATGCCTTTACTAGTATTGGCCTGTATTCAGAAGAGTGGTTTAACTCAAACAATGTATCAAACCTACACTGACTGTATAGAACGCAAAATAAAACAACATGGAAACATTGATTCAGTATCATTGATTTTGTCCTCGGAATCACTATGGTAACAAACTCTTTACAGAAAATACTTGAAATGACCCATTATTGTGATTCTGTGGTGAAAATCAATGATTTTGTGACAACATTAGATAATTATTTTGCGCACCATCAAGTTAGTCTATTTAGTACACAGTTTAAGGTAACCCCCCATAGTGAATATAGGCCACTGAAGATATCTTACTTCTCAGATCCTGAAGAAAGAGATTCCCAGGATGCATAAATTCTGACACATCCTTTCTAATGCTAAGCCACTGTCATTCACAACTGGTCAGACCATGCAGTACGCTTCACTCTACACCACTGTACTGTGCGTTGATGCTCCAGGTGATCCATACATTGCCAGGGCATATTAACGATTGAAGTTTTCCTTGTGCATTTTGGCACAAGCAATACACACTAATCCCATAGGGCACCCGTTTGTTCGGCAAACAAAAGGTTAATTATTCATGTGGAATTGAAGGCAAAATGGTCTCCAAAAAAGAGAGGAGTACACAGTTCATCACTCCTCTCACAATACTTGCATTCAAATTGTAATTGTCAATGCCATCCAAGCAAAGAATTGCTGGAATATAATATACTCCTTGAAATTACACATACCGATACAAATTATGTACAGTGTTAAAATTCAGTCTTGTAGAGGGGATGTTAAGCGTATGATACAAGTTTTTTAATTTTTATTAACTTGGTTAACTGACTATAAATGTTTTACGTAGGGGTTGAAATTAACGCTAGTCCACTCGTTCACCAACCAATGGTGTAGTACAAATAGCGGGACAACAAAGTCTTCATTCTCACAATGTCTAGTATTCTACTAGAATACATGTAGGTTCAGCCGTTCTTCTTCCAGTGCACATTAGATTAGTATATGTACATACAAAACTGACAGACTCGCAAAGATGATGGCTGATTAGCCAAGCTGAGATACAGAAAACTGAAGGTAAGCAATAGCATTCAGGTTTCTCCAAGGGTCCATGCTCCATGAGAGAAATGCTACATGCATAATGTACAGATCTTACAGAGCACTGAGAGCACACTATACTGTACACTCCACTTTCAAGGTTACTTTGTACAACCTACTAAGCCCCATCACTGCTGTCAGTCATTAACTATTATTACGTCTACCTGTACACCAATTATGACGAAGCAAACATCACAGTACAGACTCTGTTTACTCCTGGCCAATAGAGCGCTTTATGTACAGCAAACAACACAAGCACATTGCACACTATCAATGTAGGTACATTATAAGGCGGTCTACCTGCCTTTCAGAAGGACTGCTATTCATAAGGACAAAAAAACAGATCAATGCAAAGCTGGCTGTAGATACAGATTTCTGCTCAGCTGCAAATTGACTGATTCTGTACTACAGTCTGTTATCTGAATGAATGTGGAAACTGCAACAGCACCATTCCTTCATCCGTCATGCTTACCAATATGCCGGCAGTATGGTTGACGTATAAAAACCACTTCTAATACAGTACTAAAATAGTCATAAAGCAACACAATTGCACATACAGTTGAGGCCAGAAGTTTACATACACCCAGGAAATTCAAAGAAAAGTTGATACTTGCCAAACATAAAATTTACTGTATCTTATAAAATATGTGTGGTATCATGACGAATTTGATATCAAACAAATGAGTATGTCATGCCCCTTTATCACATTGCTTTGCCATTAAGAGCTCACAAATATTTAGGTGTCATTTTTTCCCCAAAAAAAATAAAAATAAAAAATTGACAAAATACATTTCATATTTTTGCTAGTTACTTCTCAACACAAACATTTCAGATTATACATTTTTGTTCAGTGGTGACATATCATGATAGAAAATGTAATATAAATCATAGATTTGACATTTATATACTTCTGTGAAACAATGTTTGAAAATTTAATAACAAATAGTAGAATACAATTGGCATATTACTTTTTTTCTTCAAAGAAAATTCCACCTGAAATATAATTTAATCCCAATGGCATCCCAATCATGTGAAAGAACTTCATTTACACTCTTTTATTTGATACCAAATTCGTCATAGTACTATTTATATTTCTGAAGATATAGTAAATTTTACGTTGTTTAGTAAGCGAACAATTTTCACTGAATTCCATGGGTGAATGTAAACTTTGGGCCTCAACTGTACATGTACATGCCCATAAGCTACCCTTCAGTGCCCATGAAAGTGAAAAATAAGTATGTAACATGTTTGTCAAGTGATATGTAGTTTTGTGATACAGGATTCATATTCATGCAATTCTTTGCTGAAACGGCTTGACAATTACAAATGCAAGTATTGCACGAAATTAGTGATTCCCACTGTGTGAGATTAAGTTTTTTGCATATTATGCCTGTGGAAAAACACATCAAATGCTATCAATGCCAATAAAAGATTGTGTAACTGTAAGCCCTGGCAATTTATGAATCTGAAAGTAACGTTTCATGCAATTTTTTAATGGAATATCATGCAGAACATTGTGAAATTGAGACTTTTGTACTGCTACTACATGTATATCATGTTTAGAGCCTTTTTGCCATATTGTAACAATATTCCTTGATTGAATCTTTATAGATGCCTCATAGGTATTACATGTCACAACTGCGCAAGCATATATGGGGTGAGGGTATTTCCCTAAATTCTTCTGCGCATTCGATTGTGTTTATACGTCAAATCCACGCGAAAATCATCCAGAGAATCGGCGGCTTCAAATGTGGGAGATCAAAGAGAAAATCTTTGTAAATCTTTGTAAAGAGATTACCATGAATCTGCATTAATTTAACGGCTGCTGGCTTAAACATATGTGGTCCTCCATAGTAAGTACATGCCATTACTTTGTCTACTGGTTTGGATTCATTGCACTGCAGTGCATAGTGCAGGTATGATTCATGTATCATCCAACCACACACTATTGATCAGGGTGGTCACCAGAAAATCTTTTACGCATGGCTCAAAAAAGCAGAATGTCATTTTTTGTCAGATATCTGTGCTGGACGCGTGGTACACAACTATGGAACGCGTGGCTCAAAGAAAACAAAAACAATAAGAATAATAAGACTGATACTGATTTTACGCATGGTGCAGTGAATTTACACGTGGCTCACAATCACTTGCTGGACCTGACGCGTGGTGTTTGCACCGCATGTTTTCTACACTGGGGACCACCCTGCTATTGATACAGGAGCGTGACTGACGTCCTTGGGTTGTCATGCATAATGGAACAAACATCATGTAACATCAGCACTATGTACAGATTGGGTGCAAACATGCACTTTTGTAAAATTTACTAAGCTCATATTTAGCTTTGGTAGTTTTAACAGACCCTTTCTTGGAAAAAAAAAATTCACACATTATCAAACTACTGAGAATTGAAAACAGACCCCTTTGTGAGATCAATAAAACAATTTTTTTCAAACCCAATTAAAAATGTAAGTACCGTGCATTGAAAATAGCAAAACATTCTTTTAAACAAGCAAACTATCAAATATTATGCAGTTTACTGTACTCTTATCTGACATGGTACATTTAGTATCATATTTGTGCAACTTAACTGGAGAATTGTTGTTTAGGAGGGATTTAATCAATCATTGTAAAAATGTTTGTATCTCTACATCTAAAGAAACTGTTTAAACCACAGAACACAATACGTGCACGGTTGGCATGATTTGGTAACTACCGGTACATGTAATATAAAACCTCCAGTGGACCTGAGCTACAAGGCATGATCGATATGCACCCGTTGTTTATCATAGTGTACACACGCAAGGTACACTGGTAGATGTACAGTGGCCTCGGCTGCCAGGGCTGGTCTTAAAATATCAAAGCCAATGAGTTAAAATGTAGAATTTACCAATAAGGCCTGTACAGTTGACTATTCTATACTTCATTGGACAATGATTCTCATCTTGATCATGTCTCTATGTAAAGCTCAAAATTAAGAAATCCGTTATCAAAATAAATAAAATGGTACTTGATCAAGGCTCAGATCGGAAGAGACAAAGTTGGGTTAAAAAACAAAAGATGCCCTTCCTAATCACATACCCCCCTCCAATGTATTCAAAATTCAGCTGCTAGATTAGTTACCTTTTGAAGGAAACATGATCATAATCCCCTACTCTCCGCTCACTTCATGGGCTACTGGTTCATATCTGCATTGATTTCAAGATTCTTCTTCTCACATACAAAATCACACATAATCTTGCCCCTAAATATCGTCAAGACCTAGTATCTCTTCCCTCTTCCTTTTCAGCCGAACCTCTACATTCATCTTCCTCTCTCCAATTACTTCATGGCCCATGCACGAAAACCTGTCATGGTGACCGAGCCTACTCATGCATTGCCCCCTCCCTTTGGAACAAACTCCCACCGTATAATCAGAACACCACATTTATCCATTCATTTAAAATCCTCCTTAGAACCCACCTTTTTAAACAGCTATAATTTTCCTGGAGTCCCACACATTTACAAAGCATTGTATCACTTGTGTATCCAAATATATAGTGTAGTGTAGTGTTTTAAATTAAATTGAAAAACAGCACACTTGGAAATGCCGGTATGAAGCGCCTTATAAATTGCATTGTATTGTTACGTAATCTGAATGTGTACATGTACCTCATACTAGAAGTCCACCCTCCGTATAGAGGGGTGGTTAAAGGCAAGTCAGGTGTAGTGAAAATATCCTCGCAATGGTTGATTTGAATCATGTGCATGCCGCATGTTCCGCGCAGGATACAAGTTTATCTCTGTGTTACTGAAATTGAGTATCACGGGCGAACCAGCCTAGTTCTGAATATGAGACACGAGCCAAAGTAGCTTTCCCATTCCGCCAAACTTGCGTGAATTACTTCATGCTTAATTTCGGCTCTCAGTTTCGGAGCATACAGGAACTCAATTCAAACTCGAAGTCAAAGTAAAATTTTCAAAAGGCAAAAACCAAAGGAAAGCTACACTCCAGCTCAAAGGAATTGGCATAGGGAAAGGGAAAGGGAAGAAAAGGAAGGAGCCGCAGTTTTAAGCCGCAGTATAAAGCATTGTGCATCATGCTGAACTGGACAAAATATACCACGGTTTAAAAGTGCGGCTCCTTCCCTTTCCCTATGCCAATTCCTTTGAGCTGTAGTGTAGGCCAAGGCCCCTCTTAAAAGAAGGCAAATTAAAATCTTCTAAATCCACTGTAAAACTAACAATCATAATACTCCATACACAAAGCTGTGAATTGTGATGTCGCGAGCGATCAAGCAATTCAATATGTATTATACGTAAACAAACGAGTTTCCAGCAAGCGCATTCACGTAGCTAGAAGTCAGCCTACTGTACAAGCGACCACATGAAACCTATGTGATAGTTGTACTAGCCGGTATTCAGCGGGCGCTTGTGGCGGCCGGATATCTACCGTATGCCACTGTTCCATCGGCCTGTGTGTTATACACTCATCCCGCGTAGACGTGCTACAAAAGCTTAACAGGAACAAATCTTGGACTTTCTCCTAATTCATTGGTAAGCTGGTATGATTTTGAAGGGCTGGGTGCATGGCATGAATGTATGAATCTTGAGAAGACTTTTAAACTGTCGAAAGATTCACGAGGAGCAAATAAAAGTATCAGCAATCTCTATATCCAAGAACATTACCCACATGGAACAAGCTTTCAGACGACTACCGTTGTGCCCCAACTCTACAAAAATTTAAGAAATTACTGGAAAACACAAAGTTCGAGGCAATGTAAATTTTTTGCATGATAGACTTTGCATCCCAGTGCTGCATATGCGCAATCTGTACGTGATAGCCACATCACTGAGGCGTTTGTACAGTATCAAGCAGAAGCTGAAGAAGCAGAAGCAGAATTTAAAGTCCCACAATTTATGTGCACGATATCCACATTTCCCTATAGACATGATAGATGGACCTGAACATATCCAATTTTGTTAGGTTTATAATTCTACACATATGTACCAAATTTGGTGCTTGTACGTGCACGATTCATCTCAGTAAAAGATTATGTCTTTCATTTTAATTTGCAAATCATATTTAAATTAGTTCAAGAAAGACGACAAGCAAGTGATTTCATTTTCTTTAGGCGAATCAAATAGTTATGGTTATTTCAATTTTTAGGCAGTTCTGCCTTACTTCGTACACACGGCATGTTAGCTGGTGCGGGTGGCAAAGCTTGACTGATCGGTAATAGCGTACACTTCCACTGTCCGGAGTCCCGTACCGTACCGGTAGTACCGTACCTCTAACTCGCTCCGAGCTCCCTTATAATTTCGCCTACAATTTATTTTGAGCTGTAAATTTAGCATACGGGAAATCTTCAGTTAAGACTGCCGTACGTCATGAAATGTGTTACTTTAATAAATTTATCATAGTTCATACTTACACTCCAGCACTAAGTTATCAGTCAGGAAAGAGGCCGGGAGTTCACTTATGACAACACTGCCACTGCACTGATAAAGCTGCAGCGCTAAGCTCGAGAGTGCAGTGGAGTATAGTATACATGTAGCTCGCCCGCTAGATAGCTGCACTTGTAATAATTTGTAGATGACATTCAGTGCTACCGGTACATGTGATGGGGACATGCTTGCAGGTGGCGCTCGTCAATATTAATAGTCGGGGCTCGCGATGGCCAGCATGCACAGGTCGGTAGCTCATTCTCTCAGTGACAGCTCTCAGAATTAAAGTATTCTTATTGTTGTGTGATCAGAAGAATGACAAATTCCTCATTGCCCGCTTCAGAATGAAATGCCTCCCTCGTGTTTCTAGACAACAATGGGATTTGACGCATGAACACAAAAACGCATAAAGACAAACAAAACATGTTTAAATCACTATTTGAATATGAGTCTATACCATTATCTATAATTTACTTTTCCCCTACCTCAAAACATCACATTGTTAACTCTCCAAAAGCCCAATTTTTCTGAAGTTTATAACTGACTCTGAAGATTTAGGGGGCTAGTTCCCATAAAATGAAAAATAGAAAATCAGGAACTGAGATTGGTGGGAGTCATTATCCAAGAAACTGACTGCAGAATTGGAGTGAAACTTTAATTGTTTCACCATGTTATCTTTTGAAAGAATTAGTATATACTGTTGTTATTAAAAATAGACAGATTCACCACGGAAAGAAATCAGTTATTCATCAGAATCCATCAGAATTAGTCATCATCTCATTTGTTTGTTTGTTTTCTTCTTCCCCTTTTCTTTGTGTTCCGCGTCTTCTTTTTCTCTGCCCCTCTTATTTGTTTACTTCTGTTTTCATCTTCATCTCTTTAATAACCTTTTTCTCGTCAAGTTCATGTTCTATTTTTTTTCTGTATCATATCATTCTTTTTATCTTCTTATCCTCTTTCGTCCTCTATTGAGGTTAATTTTGTAAGATAAGGACACCCTCCTCACAATTTCATAATTCGCTAATCCCGTGTTTTTTGGGTGTTTTTTTTTGCTCTTTTTCTGTTTTTAAATCACTGTACTTTACCTTTTTTTCCACGCTCTCCTGATCTTTGTCCCACGCTTTTCTTATTTCCACATATTGTTTGTCTTCAATTAAATTCAAATTCAATTCAATTCAATATTTATTCGATAAAATGTGAGGTAAAAACAATATGTACAAAGTGAAAGTAACTGATCCTTATTTCAAAAGCCAAAGGCTTGAGAGAAGTTACAAAAAAACTTTGGTTACAGTTTTACAAAACAGATAAATTCCAAACAAAATCAGTACATACATACATACATACACACAACTACTACTTAAGACAATAGAAAATATAACACCAGATGATTAAATACTTGTTTGATTGATCTAAATAGATTAAAAAAAAGTGACAGAGATAATCAACAATAAAATGACAAAGATTGTCAAGAAAATGATTTGCTAGCTTATTACAGAAAGGAATGCTTTTTAATGTTTCTTAAAGAACACCAAATGCGTTTTCAAATGTGTAGGTAGATCATCCCAAATTTTAACGCCATCAAATTTCACAGAATGTCTCTGAACGAGATCAGATTTTAAAATTGTGTTTCGTGAATGGATCTGTTATTGCATCGCAAAGTAATTTGAAAATATATCGGGCAATGAATTGTTTAGGTATGTACATAAATGTCCCAGTTTTGAGGTCGGTATAGATTAACGAGAGGTAAGGCAGTGTAAGATCTGGCATTTCTGGAATTGATTGAATGAGGATTCTGTATGAGCGAGATAATGAGATCCTGTATAAAGGCGAATAGCCTTTTTCTGTAAAAGTATCAAATCTGTTCAGAGTCTTTTTTGTGGCTCTACCCCAAATAATATCGCATAGTGGTAAAAAAATCATCGTGTAAAAAAAGTCCAAATTCGCAAATGAATGACAATGCGTAATTTTGACATGGTACCTATATGTGCTCATTTTATTTGCGATACATCGAATATGCTTGTCCCAAGATAATGGAGTGTCGAGACCCAGTTTACTGCTTTGTTACATCATTGCCAATTTCAGTTTAATATACAGTACATCTATCTTTGGCCGTGGATTTACTTCAATATCAATATCAATATCAATATTGTTCTCTCATGCCGTAGCCTACATGTAGCATTTCCGTAATTCGGTGCGTACGCTGGGACCAAGTTCGCTATGAAAGGATTTAGGGGGAAATCGGTGTGATTGGACGATTCTTCAAATTGTACATGTAATACATTTTTGAGAACTCTACACCTTGCGATTGTGATGCGTCTAATTTCGAATATTTTCTATCGAAAAGACAATCGATCTAATTTGTGTAAAAACTTGTACTGTTAATGATGTTGCATTTTTGGCAGTGACCGGTGGGCAAAATAGAAATACAGTGTATTTACTTTCATATCAATCTTTTACCTAAATATGCATTTTTTAAAGTAAAACTTAAAGATTGAGACGTCATATAGAAAACAAACATCGGCGACACAAAACAAAGTACCTTAACAAATAGGTTCTTGGTATATCAGTTCAGTGTGGTGTAGAACATTAAGAAGAAGAAAAGTTCGTCACATCACCAGCTGACCAACAACCGATCAATATGGCCCACCCTATGAACTACAGTTCACAAAGGGGGTAGCGTTTACTTTACAATTAGAATTCCCGAAATGCTATTCACTTTAATTATGCTTTTTTTTTATTTCGTTATTCATGATGTTCGTATATGTGTTCGTGCATGACTTGTGAACATATTTTGTCAGGTTAATTTGAATTTTGTATTGCGTTCATTAGTAACGATTTTTTTTTTGCAAACTATAAAAATAGTTTCGCTTCAAAACGGACCCTGCATCAAATCTCACACGTTAACTTATCCCTATTTATCAAACACAATGAATTAATTTATTTTCTTTCAGGGTGAGTCTGATCGAGCCTGGGCCCGTGGACACATCACTCACGGACGACATGATCAGGCTCAAGCTCGGCGGCCCAGACGACATCATCGCAGATCCACTCGTCCACGAACTCGACAAGCGCCTCGCATCCATCTGGTCAACAAAACCGACTGGCACACGTGCCCGAGGCAGTCGGCCGAGGATGTAGCGAGGATCGGGCTGAGAGCAGCCACGGATGGAAAGCCCCATATGCGATGTCAGACATCGCCGGTAAGATGCAGTTGGGTCGTATTTTACGTGTGTGTTCTTGACTTTTCCATTGTTATAATGTACTGCAGAATACTCAGGTAACGTGAAGTGCTCGATTCCCAAAAGATTTTTAAAGAAGAACTTAACAGTATGATAACGGTTGTCAGGTTTATGTTTTGTCAGGTTATAAATGACAAGGAAAATACCTCAATATTTGATGAAATACACGAAAAGACGAACAAGAAAAGAGGCAACTTTATAGAAACACAAGGGAAAACTTAACTTTCAGTAAAGAGCTGATATAATATATAACGATAGCAAAAGAGGGGGGGGGGGGGAAGATAAGCAAATATCAAAATATCAATGAAGAAGGAGAACAATAAAAAAAAAATACAGGTCAAGTTTATGAGACTTTACCTTGTGAATGGCTCCTAACCCTGCTTTGCTTTGATTCCCAATCCATGTGTCATAATGCAGGCGGTCGCGAAGTTGGCGAGTATACTGAGACACAACGGGGAATGCCCTCATCGAAAACAGTCTGCGACCTTACGCAGAGAACCAGCGAAAGCAGCCAGTGATTAACCCTTGCGTGTCTCACAAATGCTGGCCATGGGATTTGTGTGTATTAGATGCGCCTAATACATTGATATATTCTATTCAGAACAAAATTTAAATGAATGGGATGTACCAAATAACAGTAATGGCAGAAATTAGAAATGTTGTACTATTCAGTCATTCTGTCACATTCTAACATTCCAATATTAACACCGATGGAAGTTCAATCTATGTAATTAATGCTTAAATTCTTAAGTTCGTAGTACTCTTGTTCATTCGATAAATTAAAGGTATATGGAGAAACTTTCCAGGGGTGCAACAATCAACCCATGCATGACATTCATTTCTGATGAATACATTAAGAATTAATCAAATACACTAAAAAAGAACGATGAATCTAAAGCTTATCAAACAAACACTTCCCCCTGATGTGAAATTGCTTTTAAGCCGAAAATGAAAGCAACTGTAAGTGAAGATCATGCGAAAATTCGTCAAAGGAAAAGAACGTGATGATATTTTTAAAGTTTTGTGACAAGATGCAAGATGCTTTCCCGTATGATATGTGCTGTAAAATTCCATAAATTTTCCTTTTTTATAGTTTTTAATGAAGGAATATTTTTTCCATGGGCGTATGTGTGTACAAACACATGTCTAATGACAAATCAAATGCACAAGCTCTCACGCACAGATATATAGGAAAATAATCATTAAATCTCGGTTTTTCCCGTGATATGGAGTGCCGAGGTGTGACGTCGTTTGAGCAAAGTTGCCGGGACAAATGGTTCTAAACTATGCGGGTCGAGCAAACAGCGATTATCACAGCGGGGGCTGTGATAGGGATTGCCCGACACTATACCGAGGACCGCTGAGCCTCTCACTGTAGTGAGTTTGCGCCGATTGTCTTGACAACATGCTCATGTAGCGTCACCACTTCGGCGCTATATTCTCTATCCTGCATTTCGTGCTCTATGCCACATTTGTGTTTCATCATAAAGAGCGAGCTTCTAGGTGTTTTTAACACATCTGGTTAA
The DNA here is from genome assembly GCA_963669155.1 of Arbacia lixula. Classification (NCBI taxonomy): domain Eukaryota; kingdom Metazoa; phylum Echinodermata; class Echinoidea; order Arbacioida; family Arbaciidae; genus Arbacia; species Arbacia lixula. Next base: position 117,845 of record OZ022576.1, read on the forward strand.
TTAAGTAGTATTTATTTTAGAACCTCACGCTCTTTATGGTGAAAAGTCAGGAATGTGGATAGTTGTGATACTGCGACGCACCCAAGAGCAAGTAGCTTGATCGTGCATATAACTTTGGCAGGTCGCAAGGTAATTTTCCTCCGCAACAAAGTTATTAACTCACTCATACTATTGAAATGATTGAGCACGCGGAGGTTTTCGACCTTGCTTGGATGGTGCGTAGTCATTTTGTTGTAATTCTAGTTGCCCTCGGGACGTGCGGAGGGGTATATATATATATGGAGGTATACATAGCCGCATTATACATCGACATTTTGATATTACAGACTGTTTACTCTGTTGATTATTGTCTTAGCTGTTAAACATTCGTTTGTTTTTGTTTTTGTTTTGTCTTTGTTTTTTGTTTTTGCTTCGTTTGTATTTGCTTGTATTAGCCTTTCTTTCATGTATGTTTTTTTTTAAGTATGTATTTGTATGTAATTTGTGTACTCGGGTTCACCTTACTGTATGTCATTTAAATAATGGACTTTATACTTATGTGTTCACATGTTAAAGGTTATCACACCTCACAAGCCATCGGCTTTCTGGTGATGCCATATTGTTCATTGTTCATGCAAGTTGTTTTTCTTGTCTGTTAAATGAATAAAGAATTGAATTGAATTGAAAGTAGTTAAGTACACACAAAAATAAAGAAACATGTATCAATTTGTAGACACATTTTCGGATATGATTGTATGTTGCCATTTCAAGGAACTTTAATCGGGGTCAATTTCATTATATGTATACAATCACTGCAATATTAGACAATTAAACTAGAGGACTGTAACAGCAAACCAAAGCCACTGAGCTATTTCACTTACTCTTCTCTGAATGCACTAATATAGCAAGAATGGATACAAACTTTGTGTCTAAAAGCAACACAAGGCCTGCATTATGAAGGCTGGTTAAACTGACAGTATGGTCTAAAATCTCAATCTGATGTTTGAATCCCTCCTCCCCGATACTATCAGAAAATTCACAATCACAAATGTAGGAAAGCATACAGTATTTGTATAGTTGTCAAGTATTGTTATGGACTGTAAAGCATTTCATAATTTCAAGACATGGCTGTTTTTAGACTCTTAACAAAGTCTTTTACGTCTAAAAAAAAAACGGCTGGTGGTGCAAGACCAGGAGACCGGTGTAACGCAGGGCACGACACTGAACTAATTTTTAGTTCAGTAAGCCACGATCTGTCAGTCAATTTTCTGTCGCTAGTCGTTTTTGTAGAATATTAGAAGCGAGAGATCTTATTGAAATGCTAGGACGTGGTCACGCTGAACATTCAATCCGAAAGAAATTAAAGAGGAAGTCTATCTTCTTTGGTCAGTCTCTGTTGGCCAGTCTCTGCCTATTGTCCGCAGTCTACATTCTGCTGGTATTCATCGAAAGCGATTCTCCAGTGATCCATGTCCTCTTGCCACATTTCGAAATCCTCACGCCATTCCAGCTCGTCTGGAGGGGTGCTCTCTGCGGGTGATTGGGGAAAAAATGTTGGTATTCCAGAAACAATGATAAATCGGTGGGATCCAATAAGCACATGTCAGGGTAAAGTAGGCTATACGTAAAAAAACAGACAGTGATATAGTACATTACGGTAATCGGTTCGAATATAATCACATGCATTTCGATCATGCTGGTGACATATCTCACTCGAATAAAAGATATAGCGTATACCTTTGATCCGGTTTTAGGTTCTGTTCGTTATGAGTAAAAATTTGTACCTACATCTACAAAATATGTGTAATGTTATATAGGTGAATCTAAATAAAGACATTACCAATGAGTGGGAGGAGCTGCGGCATGTAGACATTCCAGAAGGCGCACTCGTCGGCCCTGACTGCTCGCCCAGTCCGCAGACCTAAGGAGAGCTCCTTGTATTCTAGCTCAGGTAGGGTGTAGAGGGGCCAGTAAAAGTCGCCTTCTCTTTCAGGGTCGGAGCTTGCGTTCATCTTACCCGGATGACTGCAGGGAAAGGAGGATAAACATAACATTTATAGATAAAATCTAGGAAACAGAACTCGTGTTGCATTGACAAGAAGCAAAGCTTTGCTGAACATAACGAGTACTAAGAAAGCACGATCCGTGATGTCTTATCAGCAGGGATTAGTGAGTTTATCAGCATGATCAGAATGTTTGCTGAGCAGAGCACATATTTTGTTCAAATTTCCCATTATCAAAACATGTTCATTTTTCTTTGACAGAAATACTCCATCAATTTCCCCACATATTCTGAGTTCTAGTCGTACCAAGCTCATGTGAACTTACGCATATTTGGCAAAGTTTGTCCACATTGTCATGACCTTGACAGAGAGTTGAATCTCTTCGTTCCTGAGAGCTCGTCGGTCTGCCATCCACTCAGCGATGAACGGCCAGCCAAAGACGAACTGAATGTCCTCTGTATGGGTCGCTCCGAGCCAGCCCGGACCAGTCCCATCCACACCGAACTGGAAGGTGGACCTGTGGGAAATAGTTTGAGAAGCCAGAAAAAACATTTAAGTTAACACATTTATACAAAAGTAAAACAATTATATAGATCGTAACGGCAAGTACAACGGTGGCTTTGTTACAGGTTCGGCGAGCACGATTGGTAGCCTATCAGCCATAATCAATGGTAATCGTCCGGTGTCCGAGATGAGACTCCATGGTCACTCACGTGCTAGGTGCATGTGTCATGAAGTACTGAAACACCGTGTCCCCAACCGAGGTGTGCGCACGAATGACCCGATCCGTCGGACACGAGAACCGTTGATCTCCTTCTGCACCGACAAATGCTGCCAGATAGTCCGCGCTCTCGTTGTCCGCCTGCGCCCAATCGACGTACTGCTGATTAATGGAGCTGGTCGTCAGGGCATCGGTGTTGTCATATAGACGGTCGTAGATGGAGCGTGGCATCACCGGGGCAATATCGCCAGTGTTACTCGGGAATATTTCCTTTGCAACAAAGGTTCCTTCGTCTTGGTTGTAGCCGGCCAGGATCGGTGCTTTCTTGAAGGCATCAGATGCCAGGAGGTTTTCGGGAGAGTCTTGAAGGAAAACGCCATCGATTCGTATGTAACTCCTATCGTACACCTGCAATCAAACGAATACATTAAAAACAACTCACTCGCCAACTACTGATATCGCAGGTGTGCAAGATGATGCTATGAACGATAGGTAGGGGAGAGCTGGGTAAATACGGACATACAATTTCAAACTTCTACGTTAGCACAACGAATAGTCCCATCATCAAATGGACATCGTATAATGTACCTATGCGGTGTACCCTCATTATGGCATAGATAAAGGTAAACAGCGTGAATTCTTTTTAAAGTTATCTTTAAAAAAGGAATGTCATATAGATGTCCGTTATTCCCCGACCAAAAGTGGGGAATTACGGACATGTGGTGAGGTAAATACGGACACCAAGGTTGACTGTTTCCAGTCTTGCCCAATTAAGCTACCCCCTCCCAACGCTTAAGCAATTGAAGCAGACACTAACTATTCCGTACATAGTTCTCTTATTTTGACTTCAGTGAAGTTTCTCAGTTCAAACCTATGCATTTGAGAAGCGTACTAAGTATGTACACTAGGTTTATTAATTGATCTGGATATTATCGATCCATTTATCCAAGTTTAAGCTAAGCCTCATGTAATTTAATTCGGTAATCAGAAGATATCGGACTGCTTTCAATAGCTAAAATGTTAATTTAGCTTAGCTTAGCTTTCTTTTACTGAAACCAAACACAAGCCATTTGAAAATAAATAGCACAAAACGCAAGGTCTGTAGAATACGTTTTATTCTTTATTTGAGAGAAACTCAGCAATCTGTGCTTAAATAAGACGAGCAGTAATAAGTAAAACTAAGTTTTATATTTTGTGAGAAATGTGACAATAATCAACAGTATGCATTTTAAAGCAAAATTAGATGGCAAAACATCTTGCCCTGCACGTACATGGCATCCACGTTTCAAGTCGTTCTTCACTCTTTAGGTTTATATGACATCTATAAACACATTTTCGGGGGTAGAAAAAACATCTTTTTTGATAGCTTATTAAATGTCGGAAATAAATACATTTTCTGGAACTTGACTTGTCACGTGCAGAGCATCTCAGCCAGGATAGAGTTAGAACGACAGCTATCGCAATAGTCCAAGTCCGTATTTACCCCGCTCTCCCCTACACATTATCTACCTTACAACATCTAAAATGTCTAAGCCTTTTCAGTATTTGGTAATTTTATCATCTTCACCATGAAACTGCAAGCATGCATGGCTTTGCCCATATAGTCCATGTAGTAACCATATACTGGCATTCACAGAAATGCATTTGACCATTGACCACGAGTTCTGCGTACCTGCCAGAAGGCCTCCATGAGAGTCCCGGCGTCCACTGTCCTCAGGCAATCCACCAACCCCTGAGAGTCCGTCTGGTCACAGCCGACCTGTGCTCCCAGAGCGAACGCTTCCTGTCGATCTGCTTCCGGGTCATCACGAAATGCCCACGGTGAAAGAGACGTTCCACTCTTTAAGGAAAACGCGATTGTTTAAGGAATTCATTTCTATCCAGACCGAATAATGGTGTCTGATAAATGCTACAAGCGTTACATGACATTGCAATTTTGAAAGCCGTGCCAATTGTTTTTGAGGTTCTGACTGTTCGATAGCTCTCATCGGGTCTGTGGTGATTAATTCTTTTTTTTTTTTTTGGTCAAAAATGGTCCTTGCCACGGGTGGGGTGGGGGGGGGGGGGCATGACCATTCCAACCAGCATGGTTTTAATCGATGTTAGGACTCGGACTGTGAAGACTTATGCTTTGAAAATGAGCCTACATCTGTTATTCAGTGAAACAGATTTTTCACTTTTTTTTGCACCACTGCTCTAACACTTTAAATCATGTCCTTTCCGTGTCTTTTGGAATCCTGAAATACAGAGTTTTGAAATAAACAACGCAGTTTATTTACTCATGAAAAAATGCAGAAATGGCCGTGGAATACATGGGGGAAAAGTATCAAATTTTATTTAGAATCAAAGATTGCATACATGTTATTGAATTTTGCGAATCTATGATAAAAACATGTGACATGATTTTTTTGGTAATAAAACAAACAACATGAAAAAATAATATAGTCTTTTCAACAAATCCCTACACATAGTGCAATGTAAACTGCTAAAATGAATGACTAATTGTTTATTATGAAGGGTAGGCTAAATGTATAAATGGAATAACTTAACCGAAGTGTCCTTCACTAATTTGGCCATATTTTCTGTTTTTACATAAAGTAAAACGTGAACGTCTTTGTGATCAATCCTTTGGGCTCCAAAGAAACTATTCTAGATAGGATTTGTGTGAATTTCTTGTGCAAAACATGTCAATTGCGCACGAAGAGAAAGAGGTTGTGTTCAAAATAATGGCTTAACACACGTCTACTCGTCTCGACGTGACAAAGCGCCACATGCGTTAGGCAATAGGACTGTTAACTCGACATTGATCATAGACACAAGTATGAGCCCGTCCGTAATGAGAGATGCCCACCTGCATAATGGCCTGACTGAAGAGCCCCGCGCTGCCTGGAGAGAGCAGATGAAAGTCCACGCTAGCCGCCCCGGCGCTCTCCCCGAAGATGGTCACTCTGTCAGGGTCTCCGCCGAAGGCTGCCAACCAAATACACAACATTAAACATCAAACATCTGTTAAACAAATTACATCCGTCGATTCATGCTACATATGTTTAACATAAAATATCGTCCTTTAATTGTTATGTCTCTGTACCTGTACTGTTGTTCGTTTTTGTATTACTGATTGATATTATGGTGACCTTTAGCCTAGATTTCAGTTTGTGTTGGTTCGTCTTAAAATACAATCTAGTACTTGCAGAGTCTTACACAACATCGCGAAGATCGCAATCTCAGCGACTCATTCATTAAATAAGGGTGGTCATTATGGACATGTCAGCTTGGTGATAAGACACGACTGTGTAGACACACTGAAGACACAGTTAACCTTTGTGCTTTGGCTTACATTTTATTTTGACAATTGACATGTCTACAATCTCCGCCACCGTCCCTCTTCTTATCCTATTCCTCATCTTCTTCCTCCTCCTCCTCCTCCTCCTCCTCTCCCCCAACATCACCACCACCTCCTTCTCCTCAAGCTCTTCTCCTCCTTGTCCTTGTTTTCTCTTCAGTCACATGTATTCACGATGCTACGTTACCTAATCCGCCTTCCTACCCTCTTCATCTCCTCTCTTTCTCTCCCATTATCTACTTCTTTTTCTTTTCTTTCTTTTCTATTCTTCTTCTTCTTCTTCTTCTTCTTCTTCTTCTTCTTCTTCTTCTTCTTCTTCTTCTTCTTCTTCTTCTTCTTCTTCTTCTTCATCATCATCTTCTTCTTCTTCTTCTTCTTTTTCTTCTTTTTCTTCGCTTCCCTCTTGTTCTCTCTTTTTGTGCACGTTTAAATTCGTCACGTGATGATATTATGTTAAACAAAAACCACGCTTCTCTTTTGTGTTGAAATTGTCATCTTCAGGATATTGCTTCATATTGCCTAACCATTTTTTTTTTGGTATAGCTCCAGATGATCTTGCTCTTATTCTTTTTACAGTTCGTCCCTGGTGATATTATGTTAAGTGCAAAAATAAAAACGCGCTTATTTTTGTTTTTGTCGTACATCTCATCCTCAGGATATTCCCTAATATTATCGCAACTCTTTCTGGTAGGCTGAGATATTCACCTATTCACAAGCCGAGCACGTATGATCAATGATACATCTTGGTAATGATACACCTCCCTGGATATGCCGTGACCCGCTCCATGCACTCTGCGTCACCATTACACGAGCATGTTTGGTTTGGCTAGCTATTTTGCAGAGTACAGCGAGTCCCTCTCTCTCATTCTCAAATCCCCCCCCCCCTCCCTGCTCTCTCTCCGTCCCACTTTCTATCACCGTCCCTCCATCTCTCTTCCCCTCTCCCTGTAGTTGTCTCTCTTTTCCTCCTTACTATCTCTCCCTTCCCTGGAAGGAAAACGGTGGCAATGGAAAAGAAAGAAAAAAAGAAAAAAAAAGAGAGGGGTATCAGTGCGCAACTCATGCATTTTTACACAAGTAATACACACAAAACCCATTGAGCATTATTTTATCTTTGAAAAAACAGCACGCTTCACTTTTGTGTTGAAATTGTTATCTTCAGGATATTGCTTAATATTGCCCAACTTTTTTTTGGCAGCTCGAGTCCCTGGTGATATTATGTCAAGTGAAAAATAAAAACGCGCTTATTTGTTTGTGTCGTACTTCTCATCCTCATGACATTACCCAAACTTTTTCTGGTAGGCCGATATATATTCTCCGGTTGGTCATAATTTACCTTGACCCGCTCCTTGCACTCTTACGCGTCACCATTACACGAGCATGTTTGGTTTTGACTAGCTATTTTGCAGAGTACAGTTAGTCCCTCTCCCTCATTCTCACCCGCCCCCCCCCCCCCCGCTCTCTCTCTCTCTCCCTACTTCTCCCCTTCTTTCACCGTCCCTCCATCTCTCTTCCCCTCTCCCTGTAGTTGTCTCTCTTGTCCTCCTTACTATCTCTCCCTTCCTTGGAAGGAAAACGGTGGCAATGAAAAAGAAAGAAAAAAAAGAGAAAAAAAGAGAAGGGTATCATTAGTGCTAGATTGTTCTTAGAACTATCTACTGGTTTAATGAAGTAGGCAGAGTGAGTGTATATTGCTGTGGGTTACCCTGTGCATACTGAGATAAGCAGCAGCTTGATTGATAGGTTTTCATGTAAATACTCCATGCAAAGCACACAACGTGAAACATTGTGATAACAACTCACTAGAAATGATATTAAACCTGTTGTTGTAGTGCCTGGTATTGGCAAGGTCCCTCTCTAAAGGGACTAGCTTCCAAATGTCCCCATTTTTCCATCCTTAATTTTAATGGTTGATTACTAACACATGTCAGTCGCGTGATCTGTGTACATCCGCTCACCCCACATCGTGCAAAGCCGGGGTCTGTTCGCAATGTCACCGCGGCATATTTTTTTTTACTAACGACTCACCAATTTGCGATTTCGCTCCAATTGTTTCAAGTCGATGTCCGCTAGCTGGTCAAACTCGACGTCCCCTAGTGCTTTGCAAAACTCAAAAATATTTGAAGGCTAAACTTCAATTGGCTCTTTGTAGTTTTACTTTCACTTTCTTGCAGCAAATGTTCCAGTTCAGTTTCGTTGAATAGCTCAAATCTAACTCCATTGGCGTGATTGGCATGGGTCATTTTGATTGAAACGCGACTATGTCTATGGTAAACACGAACTGTACATAGGCTACGTACGTACGTATGCGTGTACATACGTACCCGCGCCTGGGGCAGCGCGGTATTTACAACCACAAATTTGTAATTACCGCGCACCGCGGCGTCGTCTGCTTCAAACTAAAGCTGATAGTCCGAGTGTAACGCACTTTTATTTCGCGCGTACTCAAAATATTAATCACGCATTAAGACTGTGAGGAGTGAAGAGATCAGCGAAACCAAAAAGTACTATCACCTAGAGTGTAACGAACTTTTCTTCTCAGGTGATCTGATGGTAAAAACTACGCTTCATCACGTGATCAACTGTTGACCAATCATATAGCAACATTCTTAGTATGTGGAATATAAATGTATAAATGTATAAAATGTATAACTGCATGTACTACATAATAAGTCTGGCCTGGCCTGGCCTGGCCTGGCCACATAATAGGCCTTGATAAGCCTAGACTGGCCTAAAGCTACGTACATACAGTGCATGTACTTGGCTTTATAGGCCAGGCCAGGCTTGTTAACACATAACGTGACGTGATAAAACCCTCCGAACGTGTAGTTAGCACGTACAATTAATCCATTATTTCCAGGAAAAGTGTAGGCCTAATGTTTAATTAGCCTGCGTATAGTTGTAGCAATATTCCAATGTAGTTAGACAAGATTTGGTGGTATGGGTAGGCCTATCAGCTAGCATCTACATGGTAGGCCTATGGATGAATGTATGGTAGTTATAGTCTTTATAGATCAAGAAACATTTGGGCATGTCATGATTCATACAAATTATTATTACATTAACCCATAGAGAAAATTACTAGTGCATCAATTGAAGATCAATATCTATTTTCCTTATCACTGTTTGATTTTAGTCAAAATTTGACAGATGTATCATTTTGATTTTTTCTGGAATTGCTACAAACAATTTGTGATAGATAGGAGAGATCGTATTTTTACAGCAGCATGTGGTCTTTGATTGTGTGGTGTTTCCCTGTCTGAGAAACATCCTATTTCCTTTCCCGTGTCACTATCGATAGTCTCATCATGGACCCTACTGTTGAGTGACTGCGAGGTAAACTTTTACCAGGAGGAATTTCTTCGATTGCAGCAGTGGTGAAATCCCTGGTTCACTGCAGCCTCGCTCCTGGCACGGAATTGGACGCCTAGGTGTTACATTAATGAGTGAGGTCGACTGAATCAGCCAATCGGCGACCCATGGCGACACAAGCCCCACCCAGCTCAAGCAATCACCAATCTTCTTTCTATACGTGGTCTAATCATGAACATTTTGTTTTTTTCCTTATCTCCATATCTAACAAATATGTTGTGCAACTGAAATGTATCTGTATTTTGAGTTAAACTTATAATAAAACATTACAAGAAAAATCCCATAAATAGAAGAGCAAATGATGCAAAGATCAGTTGCTCTTCAGAGTTTCAAGTCCACACAATTATCGCTTATCCAATGCCATCGGCCTGCCTTTCACCCATCTCTCAGCTCGAACATTTCTTCATTTGGTAAGTTTTGCTTTGTTAACCGCATAATATTTTGTTGGCCATGTATGTTACGACCGGACATCATAATTAGAGTTTAACATGGAGCAAGCATTCACCATTGCAATGGACGTTATTTTTGATGAGCGTTTTTTTTTCTGTCCCTTTTTAATCTTTTCCCTCCTTTCTTGTGATAAAACATTACCAAAAACTACTGTAGAGTGTGAGGGTAAGCCTAGGGTTAGGCGTACGGTTTGTACTGCTGTCCTATACGAAACTGCATTATCTTGCTTTGTTATTTGCAAAAGCTTTTCACTGGAAGTGATATATCTGAATGATTTATGATCAATATCATAAAGACGACAAGTTTTCATGCAGTGACATTGTCTCCATTACGCAGACTGCGTGGTCGCTCCTCGAAGAGTAACAAGATTAGAGGTTGTAATACCGAACGGTTTATACATTTGATTTCTTTGAACCATCATTTTCTGGTCAGCTTCATTTTGCCTATCATAATAATACCTGCATACGTGAATCTCCATAGGAACTGTCCAATACGTGTGTCAACTAAAGTTCGCGTATTAGAAAGAAAAAACGCTCATGTTTCAAATGATATGAGAACAGACGGAATTAATCAGAGAATGTCAGTGCGTGGAAAGAAATATCTGCTGGATATAATGATACTGACTGGTCTCTTCCCTTCCAGCACCTAGGGTGAACATCTATAAGGATTTCCTTAATCCACTGTGTGCAACTCGTTTGCATGATAAAATTAATATTCGTTTTCATTTGTACGACATTTTAATTATTGATATATATTCATTATATAGCCTAATTGTACATAAACATTTGTATCTATGATTTTCAGAACAACATGGCGCGCTATTTCGTCTTGGCACTGTGTTTAATGCAGCTGCTGGTCTGCGCATGTGCCTGCTCCTCAAGCAGCGGCAGAACCAGAGTCAAGCCAGGTTATGACAGCCTCTCGAACACTTTCGGCGTCGGCGTAGAACATCAGTAAGCAGACAAACGAAACGAGGAAGAAAAAAATCATAAATTTACAGAGTAGACCATTGATACGACAAATGAAAGACGAAGAAAAATCATGAACTGAGTAAAAACTGTCTCAGCTAAGAGTTGGTATTCTGAAAACTGAATTGAGAATTTACAAAAAAAAATATACAAATGCAAAAAAAAAAAATCGCCAATCTTAGATATGATTGTAGGGAAGTAAAGTCAAACTCGTCATCAGAATAACACCTTAGCCAGCCTACCTATTTATTGCACGATATATAAAATCATTAAGTGCTGCCTTTCCCTCCCTTGTCCAGGTTCAGTGACACAGTGAGTGGGACTGCTCACGCAGGAGTCGGCATGAACGGCCAGCCAGGCGGGTCCATCGGCGTTCGGATCAGGTAAGACTTAAGTTCTTCTGTGTCATGTCAAATATCACACTATACAATGTGTGTGTCTGATTGCAGATAATCACTTTATGACAGAAATATTTATCAATTTTATCAGTTATAACATTTCATGTTATTCGTCCTTATTCTAATTCGTGCCTATCGCCCTCTTGTGCTACGCAGACTACGCAAACGGAGTATTGAGAACGCGGCCGCAGACACGATCCACCGAGAGCTGTTCATGGTGATGGACTGGAACAAGGATGGCCAACTCGATGTCGAGGAGTGGAGCGTGGAAGGCGGCAAAGTCTTGGAGTTCGCATCCTTGCTCGCTGATCACGACCAAGATAGTAAGTCTTCTTGTCCCTTACACCATTATCTTTGGAAAGACACCATTTCTTTGTCACAAAGATCGATAAAATGTTTTTGATCATTTATTTGTAATTTCGCAACTTTCTTTGTAATGATATATCCAGGATATTATATCCTGGCCTACATTGGAATTCACTATGTAGCGTGTAATGTCATGTGTATTTTACTCTTCTCTCCACCCCCTCTCTTTTTTCTTTTTCCATCATTTCATGACATAATGCTATCCCCTCTTTCTCTCTCTTTCTCTTTCCACTTCGTCTTCCTTTCTCCCCTCTCTACATTTCATCATCACCACCCACTCCTCCTCACCCTTCTACGATACTCCACTCCATCCCTAACCACCCCTACTCACCCCCCCCCCCCCCCCCTCCTACACTCCATCCCATCCCTACCCACCCCTACTCACCCTCCCACCGGCACTCCATCCCATCCCATCCTTTCCCACCCCTACTCACCCTTCCCCCGGCACTCCATCCCATCCCTACCCACCCCTACTCACCCTCCCACCGGCACTCCATCCCATCCCTACCCACCCCTACTCACCCCCCCTCCCTCCTACACTCCATCCCATCCCTACCCACCCCTACTCACCCTCCCACCGGCACTCCATCCCATCCCATCCCTCCCCCCCCCCCCCCCCCCGGTACTCCATCCCATCCCTACCCACACCTACTCACCCCCTCCCCCCCCCCCCCCCGGCACTCCATCTCATCCCTACCCACCCCTACTCACCCTTCTACGGCACACCATCCCATCCCTACCCACCCCTTCTCCCCCCCCCCCCCCCATACACCATCCCATCCCAACCCACCCCTACTTACCCTTCCCCCGGTACTCCACCCCATCCCTACCCACCCCTACTCACCCCCCCCCCCCCCCCGCACACCATCCCATCCCAACCCACCCCTACTCACCCTTCCCCTGGCACTTCAATCCCATCCTTTCCCACCCCTACTCACCCCCCCCCCCCCCCTGGCACTTCAATCCCATCCTTTCCCACCCCTACTCACCCTTACCCCGGCACTTCAATCCCATCCTTTCCCACCCCTACCCATCCCTACAACCGACACTCCACCCCATCCCTAACCACCCCTACTCACCTCCCCCCCGCCTTCCCCGGCACTCCATCCCATCGCTAACCACCCTTACTCACCCCCCCCCCCCCCCCCGCACTCCATCCCATCCCAACCCACCCCTACTCACCCTTCTACGGCACACAATCCCATCCTTTCCCACCCCTACCCATCCCTACAACCGACACTCCACCCCATCCCTAACCACCCCTACTCACCTCCCCCCCGCCTTCCCCGGCACTCCATCCCATCGCTAACCACCCCTACTCACCTCCCCCCCCCCCCCCCCCCGCACTCCATCCCATCCCTACCCACCCCCCCCCCCCCCGGCACACCATCCCTTCCCTACCCCCCCCCCCCCCCCGGCACTCCATCCCATCCCTACCCACCCCTACTCACCCCCCCCCCCCCCCCCCCGGCACTCGATCCCATCCCTACCCACCCTTACACCCATCCGACCCACAGAGGATGAGAAGATCTCTCTGGCCGAGTTTCAGCAAACGCAGATCCATGAAGGTCTGAGAATGATCCTGGATCGCCTGGACTTCTCTCAGAGCAACGAAGATGAAGAATAGATGGAAGAGATCGATCTTCCCAAATGATGCTTATACTCGCCTTTCATTTCATTCTAGAATGAACCACTAACTATAATCAGGATTTTTTTTGGTAGAAGATGATCAGAGCAGCATATTGGGGATGCTTAAGCAAAGTTGAACAAAAAAAAAATCACGAAGCCTGAAACCCCATCGGTCCATGCATGCATGATGCAAAGCATCATTGACATGGCTCTAGTGCACAATGCATTAACCAGGCATGCCTAAAAGTGTCACATGCTGAAGATTGCAGTGCTAGGGATTATGATTTTAAATACAGAACTTTCTCATAATTTTCAAATTTTGCTAATAAGTGATACTTATCTGCTTCTCTGATCTGATGTGTTTAATGCCTTATACGCCAGACATAGTGCTGCAATATGAGATAATGATGATGATGATGATAATAATGATAATAATGATAATAATAATAATGATAATGATAATACTACTACTACTACTACTACTACTACTACTACTACTAATAATAATAATAATAATAATAATAATAAGTAAAGCTTATATAGCGCATTATAACCATGACGGTTCTCTACGAGCTTCACATTAATATCTACAGCATATATAAAAGGCATATATCTTATATTCTTACATTAATGGTGAAGACAGGTGCATCACTTCAGTTTTGCTGTCGTTGAGGGCAAGTTAAGAAGTTTGTTTATGGTGGACCACATCTGATGCATGCATTGATCGCTGTATCGCGATCCGATGGCTTGAACGATATAATATATATATTTGGACGTCATCTGCGTACATCACTGACTGTAGACCATGTGCAGATATGATATCATGGATTGGCATAACGTACATGGTGAACATCAAGGGGCCGATTATCGATCCCTGAGGGACACCACAGGTATCGCTTATGGATTCAGAAGAAAATTCGTCGATTTTGACGACACGGCTACGGTTGTTCAGGTACGAATTGAACCACTTAGCTGTCCCAGAGAAACCCAAACGAGTTGACATAATGGGACATTATGTTGGCTGTACATAGCTGGAGGAAATATCACAGAATATACATACCGAGGTGATTTGCACTGCGCCGAGCCAAAGGCGAGTGACTTATTTGTTCCCGAAGAAGCAGTGCAAAACCCCGAGGTTTAAAATTCTGTGATATTTACGACAAAAAAGTCAACACATGACACTATTATATCATTCAGGTTAGTCTACATAGCATTAAGACAAAAGTAATACTAGTTATATGTGTCGGAAGAAATCCAGTTCACTTCCCGTCGGTAAGCCTACCGTGGAAGTGTGGTTAAAACACGCTCACAATATACACACAGGCTAGGCCGGTACAGTACGCACGGTGCAGTGCATGCATAACCTGGGGATGATCAGCGGTGGTGATGTTACGATATCGAGATATGCGATGCGACAATATATTTGAAGACTTTGTGTTGATAAATTTTACCGATTACACTTTTTTGGATCGAGTAGACATCGATGCTTTCCTCCCGTTTACGTATGTAAAAAAATAAAGCCCTTTGCGACTGGCAAAATGATGTAAATGTGATATATACATAGTTGTCTTGCTTACACGTGACTACATCAACCAATCGGTCATCAGTACTAGATCGACTAAGCTGACAAATATAAAACGTTAATGATTTTTTTTTAGTTCACGTCACTGATTTTAGTTGCACGCTTGATCAAAAGGACACAACTGGTAAACAAGTAAACAACACTAAGTTATGCTACCTGTTATACGGTGTATCATTTTAAGGATTAAATCATTCTATTTTAATTTTCAGCAAGCAGTATTATTATTGTTTAGTGTGGCGGATTTGAGCGTTGGGAGAAGGAAGAGGTCAGAAAAGGGGGTTGGGGTGGTTGGTAAGTTTGTTAACTGATTGATTGATTGATTGAGTTATTAATTGGTTGGTTGATTGATTGATTGATTAATTGATTAGTTGGTTTGTTGATTTGATTGATTAGTTGGTTGGTTGGTTGATTGATTACTTGTTTGATTGATTGGTTAGTTGGTTGACTAACTAATTGGTTGGTTGGTTGGTTGGTTGATTGGTTGATTGATTAATTGATTGGTTGGTTGATTAGTTGAATTGTTAGTTGGTTAATTTGATTGATTAATTGGTCGGTTGGCTGGTTGGTTGATTGATTAATTGTTTAAGTGGTTGGTTAGTTGAATAATGCGTTGGTAGGTTGATTGATTGATTGGTAAGTTGGTTGGGTATTTCTTTTCCACCCTGCTATATCTAAGGAGTGACGGGGGGGGGGGGGGGGGGATGAGTCGGGTATCCACGGGGCCACCCACACCCCTCCCCCACGAATATCTTTTTTCAGAGGATTTTGTCGCCACGAGAAAACGTTTACCTGCAAGAGGAAGTTAAATTAAATAGTATTTTTACCGATACTCCTTCTGAAGTTGCGTTAATAATTGTTCAGTAACACATCAAATAAAATAAAATATGCAGACAAAATTTTAATTGTGCGACAAAAAGTTAAATAGGCCTATGCGGAAACAAGACATTAACTCCATCAACATTAAAACGTGAACGATTCGTTTTCAGGAAATTGATTTTTCCAAAGCATTCGATAGATTTAACTATACTCAAAATATGATGTGTTTGGCATTTGCTAAGACATAACCAAGACATACGGTCTGAGGACTTTCCAGTTTGCCACACCTATACTGTGGAATAAACGTTTTTACTTTATCGACAATCTAATACTGAGTATCGATTTCGCATCAATTTAAAGCCATTTTTTTGGTTAGTGAATTGTAAGTTTCAATAATTTTATATTTGTATAAAATCGTTTTTTTTTATTTATTATGTGCAGTGAGACTTATTGTGAGATTGCGCTATATAAGAATGGACTATCATATTTATTATTAACTAAAGTACAGGTATCATTGCGTATCTGCTTATCTCACCCGCTCATGATGTAAGTTGAAACATGTGAAGAAAGAAGCTATTGTGAATGGGCCTATTAGGATGATTAAACTCATAATTGTGCTTGTGTTGCGTGTGTGCACCATTACCTGTACAACACCCACACACCATAAGCCTGGGCGGAGTGACGTCACATAGCTATACTAGTGTGACGAGTACAACAAAGGAATCCGAGATGCAGAAAAAACTTCTACACAAGTCCCTATACGCGAAGTTATTTTTTTATGATCTTGAAAACAAAATGAAATGAGAGAAGAAACAACACAGAAATTGGCAGAACGATGATCTGATTCTCGTGAGTATTGATGAGGAGATAACTCACCTGCGATGTGATCATGGATCCATTGCAGGGCTAGTTGTTGATCAAGGAGTCCGTAATTACCGGTAGCTATGCTGTCCGCTGGATGAATGTTAAAAATGGCAATTAAATCACAAAACTAATGAGACGCTGCATATGCAATATGCACTTCATATTTTATTTAATACAGATGGGACATGCTTACCCGCTGTTTGAAGACGCTAACCATAGATATAAAGAGATAAGCCAAGGTTTCCACATTTGCATTGTCGTTTACGCACTGACTAGAAGGTATACCGTTTTTGTGTAAACCTACAAGTAAACCGTTCAAATAAACATGCCATTGTTTTTATTTCAATCTCTATCAATGCCTGTGTAGTTCATACTTAAAATTTCAATCTCAGGGTATGATTGGGGTGCATAACAATGAATTTCATGGTGCACGTCTGATAAATTATATAAAAACTAACACTTTTTATCATTTGAAATTGCAACGCCAACTCAAATAAGCCATCAGTGTTAAAGATACTGCTACCGTACAACTACATGATTAAAACATCATAGCAGGCACACTAAAATACAGGAAATTGACACAGCATTCCATCTGCTTACCGGTATTGAAGACACTCCATACCATGAGTCGGTAGTTGATGGTGACGACGATGACGTCACGGCCCACAGCGACCAGCGGCACTCCGTAGCGCCCATAGGTCGACCCCGTCCCGGTAGAGAACCCCCCTCCGTGTAGCCACACCATCACCGCTGCTTTAGTCGGCTGACGAGGGAACAGGGGGAAGGGGAAGTGGGGCATAATCAAACACAAGTATGTGCCTTTAGTTGAAAAGACTTGATCTTGGTGAGTCTTTGCCCTGAGTTTTTGACAATGCCCTCATTAGGTATACAGTATAATCTAGGAGTCCAACACTGAATACTTTCTATTCTCAACAAGCATTCCAAGCAGAATGACTAGCATTCACTCCTCCGTTGCTATGATTGAGTGGGTTTTTTTTTTATGTTTGAAAACATTAATTTCCCTTCAGATAAACGTCTCTAAAATATTTGAATGGACCACTTATAATACATACTGTACTTACATTGCGCCGTTAACATCATATAATCATGTATGGGAAACATGTGACGTATAACTTACAAGCTAGTCTATTTAAGTAGTAACGATGAAAACAGAGATCGGAAGGAGAGTGTGGGCCTACCCGGGAATGGCTGACGAAGACATTAAGGTACAAGCAATCCTCACTCCACTCGTCCACCTCATCGCCCAGCTGAGCGCAGGCAGGGCTGAATCCAGTGCAGTCCCGTTGATCAGCCCATGGCAATACGGGGTTTGCTTGGGAGAACCGTGCAGGAGGGTTCTCGGCGTAGGGCACGCCCTGTGGTAGGCGTGGTAGTGATGGTGGTAGTGTAGTGATAATGGTATAGTAATGTTGTTGGTAGTGGTGTAATGATAATGGTTGTGGTGACCATGGTAGTGATATAGTAATGTTGTTGTTGGTGGTGGTGGTAGGGGTAATAGCGATTACAGTAGTCGTGTTATTGTGATGGTTGTAATGATGTTTATGATGATGGAAAGGGTGAAGATAACCGCAATAAGGAAAAGTGATAAAGGCGATGGCAATGGTGACATACGAGAACAAACGGCAAAACAATTTTTAAAAAGAAATACATGAAAATAAGTAAAATATCCAGCATTATATCCCATCTATGAATATTCATGAGTATTCTAGGAACGTGATTGGTCAATTGATGCTCGCAGAATACACAATCATTTCACTAGAAACTAAAATCTCTGCCTCTGCTCCGATTATCTTTTGCTACGTTTTCTTGGGGAGCACTGCACATACTCCATTTACTAATTTCTTCGTACTGCGCATGCTCTCAACCTGGTAACAAATTTGTTTTGACTGCGAGCAGACGATCCGCCGCGCACTGTGCACGAATTTGCGCCCGCTCAGTTCCGACCGAGATTGTAAACAATTTGTTTCTGTTCCCTTTTTGTTATCGTTTTACAAAAGGGATATAAACGAAATATACCAAACATTGGGTTCGATAGTATAGTGGAAATCATCCATCTTCGGAGGGACTGGCAAAAGTTACTATTTTTTCCTCGGGGGCTTCGCCCCGCGGAAAAAAAACAAACACTGTTCTATGGCAGTCCCACCTGAGACTAATATACAATCTCACAGCTTGGTATATTTGTGTAGTATGCTGGAATGTGTCTGAATGAATTATCATTCACAAATCTTCAGTCATGTCATACCATTGGCTTAAATGTAACAAAGCTTGTAATGGCGTGCTTGTATGCACGTGTCTTATTCCCTCCTTCCACAGAGGTGAAAATGTTGAGAGACCATTGACATGATTGAGGGACCACTACAACTCTCAACGGTCTTTCCAGTACCGGGCAGTAGACACTCTATAATCCCCAAGGTCTTCCATGATTTCTCAGGGACGGCTATGGTCGCCATGGTCTCTATCACTTTTATGTTCTGGTCCAAAACTGTCTCTTTGCAGTCTCTGAGAAGCCGACCAATTCTCCCTATCGCATATAGCTCTCCGAATCTGAACGTGTGTGGCGCTCTAATTTTTTTACCTTTAATTCTTGGGATATGAACTTCCGGTCCACGAACATTCGGCAATCCAAGGGACCAGGATATCCAACTAATTTTATGAATATTAACCCTAAACCTAACCCTGACCTTAACACTAACCCTAAACCTTATTCTAAACCTAACCCTGACCCTAACTACAACCCTACACAAAATTTTCACTGCTTAATTCATAAAAAAAAGTGATTTCTTGGTCACTTTCTGCTGACAACCAGCTCTTACCGGAAGTATACGTCCCAAGAGCAATCGATCAGATATCGGTATCGTGAGGTGATATCGCTTGATATCGGCTATATGCGATAGGGAGAATTAAAATGATCTCTGAGTGCTCTACAGTCTCGCCAAAGTGTATTTATTAATGTTGACTGTCTTGGAGACTCCTGGGGGATCTGGTCACGTTTGTGGTCGCTCAGTGGTTGCCCTGTGGTCTCCGCTCTGAGGAAAGGGGTTGTACGTTCAGAGGGCCTAAAGTTGTTCAGGCATTTGTTATGCTTTTGAGAAATCTGTTCCACACTTTTGAGGTGAGCAAAACGGAGATTGATATGCACTTAAGCATTTGGAAAAGGTCCAGACATGGTGTTATGCCAACAAGGTGACAATTAACCTAAAGAAAACTAGTTATATGTTGATCAGAAGTATAGGACGATCTGTGAAGGTTAACGGTGCTCTTACCTTCAGTTCATGGAGAACTCATTCAAGACCTTTGTTCTACAAGTTAAAGATTTTGGATGTTTACAATCTACACTTTTTATCAGTTTTAACTATTGTCTATGATTTAGTTAATAACAACCTTCCTCATACTCTAATAGAATATTGTCAACTGGTAGATCACAGGTATGCCACTAGAGGAAGAGATCAGGGACAGCTATATATACCTAAGTGTAAAACAACACAAGATCAATTTTCAGTATCTTTCAGTGGAGTGAAGTTATGGAATCGTATCCCAAAAGGTATTCGAGAAATGAAAACTAGAGCTGCTTTCCGAAAGCTTCTCATTAAGAATTTAATGGAACTTTCAGTTTCAATAGGAAACTATTAACCTGCCAACATGTTGTGTATCCTGTTTGTGAGATAATCAATATTATATGAGATGTTTCATTTATCTTGTTTTGCATCAGTATGAATTAAAGTAGTTGTCAAAGTATAGTTCATAAGATAATACTTTTATATCTAGGAGATAAGATTTATTGTAAATACATATATACTTCTTCTTATATATATTCATCATCATCATTATATGTATTAGTGTTTACGCTGTCACTTACCAAAGATAATTTTGTTACTACCGTACCAAAGAATTTAAGGTATCAGGCTCGACTAGCACTTGTGCTAACTTCTGACTCCTGTTAACAATTTCATTATCAACGTTTTCACTTTTGTACAAAATTGTTTAAAATGCTGCATCACAAGTAACATGTCTTAATTCTTCATTCATTGTTAGATTCTTGCCAGTTAGTTTTGTTTACTTTTTGGGGGAAATACATGTTTTCTTTCTTTGTTATTTCAGTCATGTACATACAATTTTTTGTATTGCTATTATTGATGTTGTTAATAAATTCAATTCAATTCAAGAAATTACACGGCGCACTGTTTTCTTCGCGGAAGGTATATATCGAACCATACAAGTAAAATTGCCCCACTTAATAACAGGGTGTCCCTTTGCGGGTCAAAAAATGCAATTTTGTAAAAACAAAGGAAAATAGAAGAAGATACCGTATCAGAACTTTCATCTCAATAATAAAACTTGAAACTGACTTAAATCGACATTATAGCGATCGCTAGATTTTGAGGAGGTAGTTTGGGCTGGTCGTTTTGCGTCATGTGCTTAGCGCTATGCTCAGCATCGGTCACTCCACAGTGTATGTGTTCAATGCGAGCAATTCCCGAATAGCGCATTGACAGTGACAATACGATTATGAACGTAGACTATGGTCGGTGCGTTTCAAACGTAAACAAGGATAGTTTTGCAATTTTCCTGAAATTGTTCGTAAAGCTATGTCTGTGAGATTTTATACATTTTTTTGTTACTGCTGATTCCTGCCGAGTTCCATGGCTTTTGCAAATGGAACATACTGTCTTGAACATATTTAAGGAATCAAGAATATCAAATCGATTGGGCACATACCAGAAATTCGTCTATCTGCGTGGAGACACCGACGAACTCGTCTTCGGTGAAGTTGACGACGTTCCCTTTGATGGTGCCGAGATTAGGAATGGTCACGTATGTCTCGGCACAGATCTTCTCAGCTGCTGCTATCAGCAGGACGAGAAACACGATTCCCGCCGAAGCACTGGCAGTGGAGCATCCTGTCTGAGACCCCATTTCTTCTGCTGCTCTTTGGTGAAAGACGGTCTGTTTGCTACCTGTCGAGTCGGTGAAGTGAAGCTACTTCAGTAGGTAGGGAATTGGAAGGAATTCAGTATCATCTTGAATGTACCATTGAGCGATAGCTCGGTGATCGCACTATGTACATGAACATTACATAATAAGTTTGTTTGTGTTGTTTGCGTAGAAGAGCTCAGTGTGGGACATCAACCTTCGTATTGGTAGTCGTTTTAAGAAGGCCTACACAAAAATGATGTAAATACGACACGCATAAAACCTCGTGCAAACTAAGTGCATAGATGTTGATTAATAAACTGATATCAATTTTTTTTTCAGTGAAAGAACCATGAACAGTCTGGCGCAACACGTGATGTCTAAACGGGGAATAAGATGTCCCAAGGAGGAATAAGCTCACTTATGCATCTTGTACTCAACCCCGATCAGAGAGGTGATGAAGGAGCAGACACGGGCAGCATAATCCAACATCTGTTTGGATACGTATGCATGTCAATCAAGTGAAAAGCATTCCACTATGCTCCGTCATGACACTTCTAAAGGCGATATCAACTTTCAAAGAATTATCGTTAATTGCCCCTTTCGTCTGTATAGTCGCTTTGTTTCTTTTCAATTTCTTTGGAAAATTTCAAGTTGGTTAATGGCAACAATGTCGTACCTGTGACATTTTGTTCAAATAAAAATGATTAATTATATCAAAAACGGACATGTAAGGTATTGTATTATTTACAAAGTTGATGCATTCCGCCATTTTCTGACCTTTTGTTGTTTTGGGGATGCAGTCATTATCAAAATGTAATCATGATAATCTTTATCTGTGGACTATCATTAAGTAGTTGTGTGCGTGTTTTTGCGTGCAGCCGAAATGTTTGAATTGTAAAATTGTTCGATGTATGTTTTTGCTTTGCTAATATCTGCTAGGCTCACAAAAGTGTTGACACAATTAACACGATGTGGACAAGCGAAATGAGACTCTATATAACATTTTTAGTTTTTATTGTCTCCAGGCAATTCTTGCCAAACAAGAACATGACAAATGTTTGATTTGGTGAAGCACTGTAATAGTTCATATCGAGAACATTAAACCTTCTCTGCCGCTTGGACCAGGGTTGAAAGAATAATGGTTGAATTACGTCCTTCCTGACCACTATTCCTGCCTCGACTTAGAGTGACGGGTAATATATACATTGTACATAGTTCATATGGGAAATAGGTCCGTTAAGATCACTCTATAGATTATCAATACCACCATCACCATTATGCCTTTGGCGTTGAGAGTCCCCGACAAGGGAGCGACAGAGGGGTCCTCCTCTTATGGTAGAGTCTATTCGAGAAGAAGAAGAAGAAAAAGAAGAAGAAGAAGAAGAAGAAGAAGAAGAAGAAGAAGAAGAAGAAGAAGAGAAGAAGAAGAAGATCTGTCTTGGTTTTACTTGTCAGCTTCGTTGCTTTCCTCATCTTGTTTGTTTGTTTGTTTTCTTCTTTCTCTTTTCTTTGTGTTCCGCGTCTTCTTTTTTCTCTTCCCCTCTCTTATTTGTTTGCTTCTGTTTTCATCTTCATCTCTTTCATAACGTTTTTTTTATTATCATGTTCAAGTTCTTGTTTTTTCTGTATCATCATAATCATTCTTTTTTTCTTATTACATGTATTCTCTTCCGTCTTCTGTTCAGGTTAATTTTGTAACATGAGGACTGTTCAGTTTATTCGCTAGTCCCGTTTTTTTTTTTTTTGGCTCTTTTTTCTGTCTTTAAATGACTGCACTTTACCTTTTCTCCAGGCTCTCCTGACCTTTGTCCCACGCTTTTCTTATTTCCACCTATTTTTTGTCTTCAATCAAATTCAAATTAAATTAAATGCAATTCAATATTTATTCGATAAAATGTGAGATAAAAACAATGTGTACAAAGTGAAAGTAACTGATACTTATTCAAAACGCCAAAGGCTTGAGAGAAGTTACAAAAAACCTTTTGGTTACAGTTTTACAAAACAGATAAATTGTAAACAAAACCAGTACACATACACATAACTACTACTTAACGACAATAGAAAATAACACAACATGAAATACTTATTTGATTGATCTTACTAGATTAAAATAGTGACAGAGATAATTAATAACAAAATGACAAAGATTGTCAAGAAGATGATTTGCTAACTTATTGCAGAAATAAATGTTTTTTCATGTTTCTTAAAGAACACCAAATGCGTTTTCAAATGTGTAGGCAAATCATCCCAAATTTTAACGCCATCAAATTTTACAGATTGTCTCTAAACGAGAGCAGATTTTAAAATTGTGTTTTGTGAATGGATCTGTTATTGCATCGCAAAGTAATTTGAAAATATATCGGGCAGTGAATTGTTTAGGTATGTACATAAATGTCCCAGTTTTAAGGTAGATTAACGAGAGGTAACATCTGGCATGTCTGAAATTGATTGAATGAGGATTCTGTATGAGCAAGATAATGAGATCCTGTATAAAGGCGAATGTCCTCTGTATGGGTCGCCCCGAGCCAGCCCGGACCAGTCCCGTCCACACCGGACTTGAAGGTGGACCTGTGGGAAATAGTTTGAGAATCCAGAAAATCTTGAAGTTAACAAACATAGGCAAAAGTCAAACAAATAATCATTCCATGGGACATAACAGCAAGTACAACGGTGGCTTTGTTCAGTTGTTACAGGTTCGGCGAGCGCCATTTGTAGCTATACATCAGACATAAACGTCCAGTGTCCGAGATGAGACTCCATGGTCACTCACGTGCTAGGTGCGTGTGTCATGAAGTACTGGAACACCGTGTCCCCAACCACTGCCAACCCGCGAGGCGTGCGCACGGATGACCTGATCCGTCGTACACGATAACCGTTGGTCTCCGACTGCACCGACAAATGCTGCCAGATAGTCCGCGTTCTCGTCCGCCTGCGCCCAGTCGACGTACTGCTGATTAATGGAGCTGGTCGTCAGGGCAACCAAAAAAAGGGAATTAATCGCCACAGACCCGATGAGAGCTATCGAACAGTCAGAACTTTAAAGGCAATTGGCACGGCTTTCAAAATTGCAATGTCATCCAACGCTTATAGCATTTATCAGACACCATTATTCGGTCTGGATAGAAATGAATTCCTTAAACAATCGCGTTTTCTTTAAAGAGTGTTAAATCATCCAGAGAAAAAAAATCATCCAGAGAATCGGCGGATTCGAACATTGGATATGAAAGAGAAAATCTTTGTAAAGCGTTCTTTTGTGGCTAGAAGTAAAGTACAATTAATCTGCACTAATTAAACAGCTACTGGCACTCCATGTGCCTAAACATCATTGGTGATGTGATCCAACTTTGTAAACACACTGAATGGTAGTCTCAGTATTAGTTCATTTTACATTTGAAAATGAAGTGGAGACTGAAAGGTAGCTTACAAAGTAAATTGCTTTTTCTTTCATGTTGAAGACCTCTTTGAATTACGTCACTCTAAAGTTTCATATCTTCATAACTTCATACAAATGGCTTATGAAATGTTTAAGGTGTACATAATTTGAATCTGGCTGCAAATAAAAGGGATAAATTCTACCTCATGACATGACGATGAAACCTGCTTTAATGTTACATAAATACCACCTACTCATAAAGACATTTCATGTCTCCCTTGAGTGGCCTTTAGGTTTGACAGTATAAAATAACAGGATTATCTAATGATCAAATCAAAGTAGTCCCATAAACTCCAAAGCTCTTGAATAAATATCCTACTCCTGTATTGATCGTACTGGGAATTTGTGTCGGGAAGATGACACACATGGCGCACGAAACAAACTTCTTCATCACACATTATCACAAATGATTATCACTAGCAACACGATACTAGTTGATATATTAAGTTTTTCGTTATGATTGTACATTTCTGTTCCTCTACCATATGCTTAATACGCAAAACCGTTTATTGAGTATGTCTGTTCCTTGTGTCCATTATGAGCCTCTTGTGTCCACATTTTCTCCCACATTACAATTTGTTTCTTGTCTTCATCATCATGATAATGTTTGGTAAAGGGATGGGTGTTCCTAATACAGATTTATGGGTACGCAAGCCTGACGCAGGTGAAAATATCAAAGTGAGGAACCCACCTTAAATAGGTTGTATTTTTGCGAAGGATATACGTATATCGCTACAGTAGCTATATAACCGGCAACTACGAAGCTACAGTATTGCTGCTAAGACAGCGATACGTATACTTTATCCTGACTTGCATTATTGGAGCCAGACGTAACTTACCGAGCTAGAGCGGAGTTTAAAATTGTCCAGGTTTCGGGAAACCCACCCCATTAAACCAATTTTATATAGTCATAGCTTTCCTCTCCCTGTTTCTCCGCAGAGAGCACCCCTCCGGACGAGCTGGAATGGCGTGAGCATTTCGAAATGTGGCAAGAGGACATGGATCACTGGAGAGTCGCTTTCGATGAATACCAGCAGAATGTAGACTGCGGACAATAGGCAGAGACTGGCCAGTGAAGAGACTGACCACCAGAAACTGACCAAAGAAGATGGACATTCTCTACTTCCTACGGCCTCTTCCTGAGTCACCGTTCATTGTATCTACACTTTGTAAATCATATCTTTAACATAACAAAAAATCCACGCTGACAATAAAATCGGAATGAAATATCTGTCGTGTTTTTAATTATAGACAGTTTTTTTTTCTCGCTTTTTCATAGGATTAATTTGAATAGTCTTATGGCGGGAAAGACTTTTTCTAGTGTCAGACTTTAATAATCAACTCACACTGTCAGTTTAATCATGCATATAGCGGGGCGTCGTGTTGTTTTAAAATTTCAAATTCAAAACTATTTGTTTTAGTTCTGTTTGTAATGTTGTTGCCTTTGCCAATCGCCTTTGATAAAACACACCCAGGACCTTCGGACACGCATTAAACATGTGACCTCACAATGATGAGATAAAGTCTTGCCAAAATAAGAAGAGTTGTTGACATTTAATAAAACACTCCACATCACATTGAATCATGTGGACAGTAAACAAGTTCTTTAACAGAATAATCAACATGAATAATAAATAATACCAAATTAAGTGTAGAAAAAAGAACTAGGGAACATGATTTTACTGGAAAGAATCAAACCCAAACAACTACAAAAAATAGTTGATGTGATCGTTGTTGCAAAGATATAAACAGATTGAGCCACAGTCAAACCAAACGTATTGATTGTTTTGGGGAGGCTTACGGAGCACATTATCCCCAGCATTTAATATTTCCCTACTTTGTACAAGTATGCTATTACAGTAACAAGAACATAATTATATGACCATTTCCATTACAATTCATCATACACTTTCTACAACAAGTGTATAAATGAGGGAGAATTTGTGTCATTTATGCATTGTTTGCAAAACTCAAACTTAATCACCATTAGCACGCTTAACGAGAAGATTACACTAAGAACATTACTTACATACAGACGGTCCATGCGGTATTGGATAAATCAATTAAAGTGAGGTCGGTATGCATTCATCAGTATGCATTTCTATTTTACGAATGTGACTTTATCAATGGATGTAAATAAGACAAAGACTTTTTATTTACCATGCTTTACATCAATCAAGAACAAAATGTTATAGACATTATTCAGTTACTATGGTTACCTCAAGAAATGTATCTGCCAGACTCGACAAACAACGGAAATTTTAATTTACTACTTACTACTCTCGTAGAGCATACAGAGAGATCCTGGTGTAGTAAATGTGTACCTGGCAGGAATATAGCCTCTAGAGCTACGTACTCGGCTGCTATAGGCTATAAAGCTAGGGTAATAATTGAGCGCTTTCGGTATTACTTCGTACTAAGAAATCGCTATATAAAAGCCGATTTGTATTATTACTACTATTATTATTGTTATTATTATTATTATTATTATTATTATCATCATCATTATTATTACGGTGTGTATTTCCCCATGTACGTGGACGGACAGAAGATGGACTTTCACTCTCATTCTTTGGAGTGGATGACATGCACATACGGCTCCGACTCCTGTCATCCAATCAATTGTATTAATTTTGATTCAAATTGCATTGTGCCTAAACCAATTTCCAACAACACGGACCATGAGATTTAAATGAAATGTATCTGCATCATACAAAAGGTTTGTCATATACATGTACTATTAACTCATATATTTACATCTATATAGATAAAAAAAAAAAAAAAAAACGACTTCGCACACAATCAACCAATGGTCAAAGTTTAGTCCATGACACGCTATACAATAGACGAATGTCCACACATCTATTACTCGTAGAGTGAATAAACGTGCACGATAACATCTGCACCAAATTCACACTCGAAATGTATTTAATTATTAGCTCTCATAAAAATTGTTGACTAGGATAGCCCCGTCAGTCACGTTTCTTTTGGTTTATCTGGCCACATAATAATAGTGAAAAAAGACTTCTATACTTATATTATACATGAGAAAAAGCAGCAACAATTAAACCGTGAATTAATTGATATTAATCTTGTAAGGCAGACTAGGATTTTATCATGATAGCATAATAACACATCTTTTAGGATGGGCGGTTTTATTGAAATGATATTCGCCATGCACATCGAAATGCCACATATGAAAGAAGAAACTGACAACAAAAACAAATCATACAAAATACTATGTACAAATCCTTTATATGATCATGATTGTTCAGGAGTCAGTTGTGGGAGGGAAAGGGGGGGGGGGGGGGGGTGGCGGGGGGAAGAGGCCTAGGAAGCACACGTATTTATCCTATCGAAGTAATACGTATACGTATAATCCAAAAGAAAGTATTGACCATTGGAATTTATTTAAATTGTTTTATGTTCACACTGTTGATTCTTGTTAAGATGCTGCAAGATACATGCATGGAATTTGAGATAAAAAAAACCCCTCACACTAGGTATCACTTTTAATTTACAATACACAACCATGCAGCAGAATCCATTTAGTTACTCAGAAGTGCGTCGTTTAAATAGGGCTAGACAATCACGCCTAAAGCGCTTATTAAGAGCGAGATAGACGAAAATATTGACCGTGTAGTTCACCTTGCGAACTCCGTATCCGAACAAGACAGACCCGATCCCCGCCGGAGTCACCAGAAACTCCCTGAGTACATCGGGAGGGAGGTTCTCAAACACAATGGTTGGGAGTGACGTCAGGATGTAGATCACCGTGGCAACCAGCAACATCCGGGTCATCATGTCTCTCTTTTGCCGCCCAGGCTCGGGCCCGGCCTGCTGTGGTTGTTTCTGTTGGTCTTTGGCTGGATGATCTGCGTTTGGGCCGTCGAATGCACGTGCTGCTTTCACCCCGTTGCCGGCTTCGTGATCAGGTTGGCCGTTCTTGATCCCATATTGTTCTTTCTGACTAGCCGTCGGTGGTTCGCAGTCTGCTGCTTCCCCGGGGCCAGAACGGGCCATCTTGGCCTTGGCTGCTGGAGACTCATCGGTGATGTCAGACGGACTTTGATCAGGTCTGGGTAGGGCACGCACGTCCGAGGGTATCTGTGAGGACACTGTACTGATGACACTTTTGTCCATCTGTACATGGCTGGTCGGTGCACGCGTGATGCCCTCGTGCCGCTTCTCTGCCATCACTCGTCGCTGGCGTTTCATTACTTGCCATATTCTGCCGTAATACCACACGCATATCCCAATAAGTGAGAACAAAGCGTTGATCAGAATACCGTCAAAGGTCCTTATCCAGTTCGGTGAATTAACGTAGCAAAACTTGCCCTGTGGTCCATCTCCTACAGAAGCGTAGTATCCTACGTGTATGGAGGAGGCTATACTAAAACTTGCGGCAATTACAGCAGCAACAATTGCTCGATTCTTTGAGCTGTTCCATTTAAGTGGACGGCATATCGCAAGGTATCGATCCGTACCGATTAGGAAAGTGACGATCGCTGTCGTGAAAGTCGTACTTCGACCAATCAACCACAATTGGGTACAATAAGCGGGGTTGCGCGAATCGTTATCTCGTACCCATATCCACGGTACCAGATTCCAAAAGCTGCTCGCCAAATCCGTCATTGCAAGTGCCATCACCAAAATGTCGGTGGAGAGCTTTCTCTTTTTCTTCCAAAAAACGACAACGATTATCGAATTTCCGAAAGTACCTGACAGACCAACTACGATGACGTACACGGTGTTTATCAAATTGGTTAACTCCATCTTTGATTGTGCCGTCCCAATGTAAGAAGCGTTACAAAGTCGTCAATTGTATACCTCTAAGACCGCTCAAACGTTGAATCATCAAACTATGCGCTAACTCAGAGAGAGTTACTCATGTTCAGTAAAACAGATGTAGTAAACGTCCATTCGCTACAGATGTTTCCGTGTGTGTGCGTTTATTTTTGTTTTTCACGTTTCTGATATATCATATTAACGGAAGTATATAAACTGCATATTTTGTTTTCGTTGAAATGTCGTTGAAACTATACACCAGGCACGTAGGTCGGTCGGAATGGAAGGTGTATTGATACTCAAGTGGGTGAGATAGTTAGAAGTGTCGTGAAACAAAAATTATGATGTGCGCAGTGCTGACACGCTGATAACACGTTTATATAACGATCTATCTCACTGTGTGAACGGATGTAATCATCACTGGTACAATAGATTCATACAGGCAGATTCAAGCGCGGTTTCTTTCATTCGGGTTAATGCAAATCCTTCAGAGAAGGGAGCTGATCGCACGTCAGCTAGACATGTACGATAATGGACAAGACTTATCCAACTGGAAGCTTATTTACACATCAAACGTGTCAAACGTCGATGAACGTGGGGATACGGGATTTGTTTTGTTTTTAAGCACGAGCAAAATACAAAATGACAAGTTATGTAAATCTACCTACAAATATTACACATATAAAAGGCACAAAGAACGGCTCCGAAGTGAAGTGACAAATACGGGCTTTTATCATCCATTACTGTGCTCGGCTTAACTGGACAAGTTCAACCATCTACCCTAAATGTCTTCTCATCTCTGTACATGCACCCACTCCAGCGTCATAAATGGATTACCAGGTGATTAAAATAAGCACGTCATCAGAATGCGAGCGTAATGAGTTTGAACAAGAGCCATTATCACGAAACACTTTTATTTAGGCGCAGTGAGTCAAAAAGTGCGCTGAAAATACATCCATTATCACAACCCTTCAATGGATGCATAAGATCTTCTATTAAAGCGCCATCTGTTATTTTCCCAAACAGTGAAGTGAGGTGACGATCAGCCCTTTCGCACTTCATGTATTTGTTTGAAGACGCTGAGAGTATCTCGATGTGATTTCTTTAATTGTTTCTTAGTCAATTTGCTGGCTGAAATGAAAGTTCTCTTAAATAAATTAATTTTTTAACCTCGTAGACATGGGAAGAATATATTATGATGTTTGTCAAATAGGTAATTTGTATTATTGTTTTCAACTAAATCTGTTCTCTCAACGATAACAGTGTATATGGTAAAGCCTTGAATATTCATCTTCCTTACTTACAAAAGAATTTAGAAGTTGATTTGTTTAATATGCGACCCGCCCATTAGATGACTCCAGGTCATTGTACTGTTAACCCTTACCGTGCGAGGAAGGTATTCATATATGATCGCAAGAAATAACACGAAGCTGAAATATGGCCTGGGGCATTCGACGGATGGACAGTTAATACACTGCGTGGTGGTCTAGCGCTGACCAGCTTGGCAGCAGCCATTTGTATTGCAAGAGATTTTAGTCCTTGACATTTTCAGTCACCTGGCAAAACATGAAGCATTGCTCTTACAAATATAGTAACAATAAACATGTGCGTTACTTTAATAATACAAACATAATGTGCTTCACTTAAACAATTATACAAGCATAATGTTAATGTGTATGTACATGTTTAGGGAGACACTCAGTCGTCTTTTCTTTAGGCTTCATGTACCTTGTGTACAAAACATATTTAGGTGCATTCCAGATAGAGGCTGACTAATGAAATAATAGTTCACTTGGTAGATGATTGTTTATTCACCAATAATTCTGTTTATTAACAAACGACCTTCACATCATACATTCAACTTCATAAACATATAATACATTGATATGTGCATTTTCTTGTTACCATTGAGTCACAATTGATCAGTATGTAAATGAACCATGTAACTTTAAGATTGCTTAAACTAAAAAAAAATACAATTAAGGTATTCACAATTCACGTAAATTATGAAAATTATTATATCAATACATGTAAGTTAACGGTATAGCCGATATAATGACACCCAATCGTAGATAATTACATCATTTCTTTCATTCAAGTAACAAGAAATACAGTTTGCAAAGTGATTGTTTCCGTGGACTGACTATGTAATACTTGCAGTATAGATTATCTGATGTCACAAGAGATAGATTCGGAATGCATGCGCCTTCTGATTTTATATATTACATGTATATTGATAGCTGGAGATTGCACGAAGTAGGCCTTCGAACCCAAGACGGTTAAATTCTTGCAACAGAAGTGAGCTGCTGTCACGACGACACGGCTTTGCGATAATCTTCATAATACAAATGCTGTCTGTAAGAGAGGAGACAATTGCTGAAATGCATTTGTTTATAATACACGTCTTTCAGACAACTCGTAACAAATAATGGATACCCCAAGGCTTGCCCGATGTTTGTCCTAATATCCACGGCTAATATATTCGTGGTGCATTCCACTCATTTAAAGTGAATCAGAAAATACCAGTGAATGTCATAATCTGCAACTACATGTAGTCAGACGCGAAGTTATCATTTATGTGAATACAATGTGAAAAGATAAATTTGTCGTTAATATCATTTATTCATTGTAAAAACGAAACAAACAAAATACAACATATTTACATACAAGAAATAATGATATGGACCCCTGAGAAGCAAATCTGTTAACAGGCGGGCCCCTTAACATAACAATATACATGTATAAAGATAAATAACAGTAATAAGATACAATTATATGAATTTTCATCATGCGACTAAACGAAATGGGAAAAAGAGTACCGAAGTGATGTCGTCATATCCATTGTTACAGCGGCTTCTGGTTCTAAACAACATCACTCAATTAAGATTTTCACTCGTCCGACAATGTCTCGCGAGCTAGCATCGGGCAACCCCGCTATGATCACTGTTGTTCGCTCTACCCTCCTAGTTTAGAACCAGTTGTCTTGACAACATGTGTATATTACGTCACACTTCGGTACTCTATAAGAGAAGGAGAGAGAGGAAGGAAGGAAGAGAGAGAGAGAGAGAAAACTAGGGGTAGAAAATGATGTAAAGAAGTACATTGCAAGAAGACTATTGAAAAATAGGTTATATGCTTTTAAATACTAATATTTGGGGGAGAAATTTTAACCGTGTGATGGTTGCAATAGATTTTATACTACTACATGTATCACAAGAATTGCATTCCTGCACACTGATGAAGCGGACTGAGTGGGAAACTACATTGAAACGAGAGAACGGTTGGTGGAGATTATCTAAATGGCGAGTTGGGTATGAGTGCAAAGAATAATTTGATTGGAACAAAGGAAGGAAAAGAGAGGGCAGAATTCCCTTGTCAAATGTGTACATGAACAATAATGTACTAAATTTTATTAGATTAAGAACAAGAAGAAATGTGAAATGTTTAATGATGTTCAAGAACTACAAATTTGTATTTTGGTGAGTTGTTCGCGCATAGGCCGATAGTTTTCAATATTTTCTATGTTTTCTGTCATATGCAAAGCAATTATTTGATCTATTTTCAATTTGTGAGGAACTATTCCAGAACATAATGACTTATCAAATACTGTATATCACAAAGTGGACCTACAAAGCAATGTAAAATATTTTTGGCGACTTTAATTGAAATATCATCGGGGCCGTTTGACTTTGATGCTTCCAAATAAAAACAAATTCCAACTTTATCACAGGGTAAAAGTGTTTTAACGAGTTGGTGTTATTAACCGTGAGGTATTCCTGAAATTAATGCATTGATGCAGGCATTAGAAAGTTGTTTGCCAATATTTATGAAATATGAATTAATATAATAAATATATCATTTTTTATGATGTTCACTGGGTTTTATTCTGCTGGTTTCATAAAGTTGATGCTTAAAGATTGTCCGTCCCTTTT
Organism: Arbacia lixula; assembly: GCA_963669155.1. Lineage (NCBI taxonomy): Eukaryota > Metazoa > Echinodermata > Echinoidea > Arbacioida > Arbaciidae > Arbacia > Arbacia lixula. Next base: position 151,424 of record OZ022576.1, read on the forward strand.
GCAAGCTTAAAATTTGAAATCGTCTATCACGATCGTAAATTGAAGAAAGTGTGATTCAAAACCATTTCTAAGAATATAGCATGTTGAAGCTTTCTGTATGTAAAAAAAATTTAGCCGTTAAATTTCAAACTGACTTTTTTCGTACTACGAAAAAAGTATTAGTCTTAGTTACAGTATCTATGTGGTTATTATGCGTGTGTGAAATCCTAATTTGATGAGTAACTACCAAACTTTGGAGATGATTCCTTCCATAGAACAATTTTTTTCATAATGCGTTTTATAATTTAATAAACAGATTAATCAATAAAGCAGATATTTCAACACAAACTGCTAAGAGCCTGAGGTAAAGACTATTAATCAGACGTTGTTTACGTGCATTATTTGAATTTTACACTACGTATCAGTTTGAAATTTTGAATATAGAGCTTGCTCACACTTCTATATATGTTTTGCCAATGTTTCGATGGTTTTGGGGTGATCTGAAAAAGGGACTGGCTGTCTTTAAGTTTTACAGAATATAGTATACCATCCACAAGCCATGTCTCACAATATTTTGCATCTCTTTTTAACACGTTTTAACACCTCACCTGTGACCAATCAATTGATGATAATCTTTGATTCTGTAAATGAATATTCGAATTATTACACAAGCGTGTTTAACCTTAGTCTGGATTGACTATTACAATTATGTTGGTATATTCCTACATATACAATATATTGGAAAGTGGTCAGAAGATCGGAGTAAATAAGGCCAGAATATTTTTTAGATTGAATTGTATTTGTGTATATATTGTCTTTTAAGGTTGCATTGCTACAAGAAATGCGTGTTGGTTTTATAATAAGTGCAACATATCGTGTAAGAATATGGTAACTAAAAGGGCATTAGTGTAGCCATGGACTACATAGTTAAGAAGATTTATATGAAAATCTCCATAATGTATATTCCTTCCTTCAACTGTCCAATATATGTAGTACAGATTGCATTTTCTCATTAAAAGCTGACATATCTTTTGAGAAATTTCAACAAAGATTAGTTCATGATTACTAACAGAACATGATAGATAAGAACAAGTTATAAATGTACAGTTATTTTTAATATAAAGGGCAACTCCACCACCTCTCCTGTTTGGTCTACATTGATTCATAAGATAATAATTTTCAATATCCTACATATTTACGTATCTATATTACTATTAAACCTAGTATCAGATACTGTAACTAATCTGAAATTGTGATCAAGGGATGGCATTAATAATTGTATTTCATCAAACTTACTTTTCACACTTCTTGCATTAAGGTATAACATGGAAAATGAACATCTTTATCACGACTTCAATTTTCAAATGTTGTAATTGATCTGAATTGAATTGGCATGGTTATTTAACATGTTTAAATAGAAAAAAGCAAACATAGTCAAGAAAACCCCATCGTCATTGATGAATGGGAAAGTGTCAGATACGCACTTTATACATAACCATGGTTCAGTAAAAGGAGATAAGGAAGAGATGTCGCATTTCACATACAAACACATTCACTCAAGTATGTTACACAAAATAAAATAATCAACAAAAAAAAAACAAGAGTAATATTACAACTGAGACAGGGGCATGGTAGTAGCCTGTGAAAAACAAAGTCAGAGTCTGTATGACACAACCCGGCACATAGTGTTCATAAGAGATAGTGTGTATTCAACAAATAGTCTGATTTAATTCTACAGTCTCTCATTGCATGCAAAGATATAACAGACTATAATGATGAATTGACATATACCCGTAAGCGTGTACGACTGCTTGCCCCTGCAGGCAATACGGGGCGTACTATTCGATGAGGCGTAATGTCCTGCAGGCGTTGTCAAGCTGGTCTCCCCACTGTCGTTGGCGGCGTTCTCACGAACCACGGATGGATTGGCCTTTGCGGAAGGTAGGAGCTGTACATGGTGAATGTCAACCACGCAGACTATTGACAGATTCCCCTCCTCCTGCCAGGCCTCACCCTCCGTGGTCACCACGGCGTGAATAGAGAGAAGGAGTGAACTGTGCCAAGCGTCACTGGCTCGACACTCTACCGATATATTTATACCTTGGTTGTACGACTGATTTGAAGGGAGTTCGAGCCAGAGAAGAGTGTCATGATTGGATGCGACCACGACATGCTCAGTGTTGGTTTGTTTAAGAATGGTTTCAGGGGACTGTATGAAGCTCCATTCGATCCGAGGCGCAGGATGGGATGTTACAGGGCACTGGAGCAAGACAGTGGCGTCATCCGCTATGTTACAGGGCTCTTCATCGGTAACATACAACGGACAAGGAAAGTCATTTTTTAACAGATGCATGACCTCTACTTCGGACGTCATTGGTGAAGAAGAACATGTCCCATAGATAGTGATATCGTCTTCAACATCAACCAACCACCGTTGAGAACAGTCGCACCTCAAGCTGTTGGCTGAGAGATCGACCTTGGTCACAAAAAGAGGCATTGACTGAGCACTCACAGGTAATAATTCTTTCCCTATCGTGGTGAGGGAGTTATTACTTAAATCCAGTGTAACCAACACGAACAATATTCCGTATATGCCATCGCGACATTTCCAACCTGGAAATCTTGCCAGGCCATTTCCAGATAAACTGAGTTGTTGGAGAGGATGGGTGAAATTTATTCCCAATTGACACGCAGTTATGAACTTAATGCGGTTGTTATCAAGGTATAAAAATCTGAGTTTGGGAAACTGAATGAGAATAGGTCCAAGTTGGAATGACTGTAAAGAGTTTCCGCTAAAGTTGAAAAGCTTAACTTTCTGACCATGCCAATGCGGAATATCCACTAAGCCGCTCTCGACCAAGTGCAAAGTATTTGTGTTCCCCAGCACGATATCCTCAGACATATCGAATCCTTTGAATGATATGTTGCGTAAAACGAAAACATGTGCAGAATCTTTCGTCACATTATGCTGATTTAGTATTTCTCTTGATCGGTTATATACCATGCAACTTCCGTGGGTTCTTTCAACATGAACCCCTGTCAGAAGAACATGGTTGGGAAGGCACAATATGCTATCAGGAACCTTGGATACGAGACCACCCTGGATAAATAGGTGTGTTGTCTTAACTAAGTCTACCACACATGATGGTTGAAGTGAAGTGAGGTCAATGCCCAACGTCTGTATTTCACGAATCGCTGCACAGGTGATATTACCTTGTTTAATGGGATTACCATTTATTTTCAAAGTCTTGATATAGTGTAATTCTAGGAAGTCATCATTATTGAAATGAGTAATATGATTATGACTTATGTCAAAATATTGTAGTGAAGGAAATGTACGGGAAATGTTGTATGGTATTGATTTCAAGTTGTTCCCATAAAAATCTAATTTTACCATTGAATAGAAAACGCTGTTCAGTGTTGGAAATATTTGAAGGCCCGTATTTCTCAGAGACAAACCTTTTAGTTTGGGGATGTTATAAAAAGTATCATTGTCAATGTATTTTATTGGATTGTTGTCAAGATTTAAAGAAATGAGTCTTGGCAGAGCTGTAAATTGAGAGATAGTTTGGATTACATTGTCGGAAAGATGTAGATCAACTAAACTGTACAGATAGCGAAACGACTCGGATTCAATTCTTGATATTGCATTTCCCCGACAATCCATTGACCTGACACTGGGAATGCCGGAAAGATTGGACACCATTGTAAAACGATTGCTCGCCATAGTTAGTATTTGAAGTTTAGGGAGAAATGCTAGCCCGTTAGAATCGATTCTTGTAATGCAATTTCTTTCGAGGTGAATTTCGGTTAGCTTTGGATTATTGAATTTCCCTGAAAGCGACAAAATAGAATTGTCTTCGAAATATATTCGCTCTAAGTTACGTAAGTTTTCAAACGGGAAACTCGTGAAAGCAGTTATTCTGTTGTTCGTCAATTTTAGTTCTTCAAGAGCCCAAAGACGGCTGATATCTGGGACAGTTTTGAACAGATTATGGGAAAGAGTGAGCCTCGTAATAGATGAAACATTTGCAAGACCCGTTATGCTTTTGATAGAATTTGAAGCAAGGTCTAGGCGCAATAGGTGTGGGTGTTCGACCAGATGCACGCAGGGAATGTGTCCGTTGGTCATCTGTAGCGTGGTCAGCAGAGGCGCACTTGCCTGAAGGTTGGCCACGTAGCCACTATCAGTGACGTCACTCAACACTATCGCAGTCAATCTAGGAAGATATGGAATGGGACTTTGTACAGCATTTCTTTGGTCATGAATCCAAGCAACTTCCAAGTTAGGAGTGTGCACTAATGAGGACAAATCATTGAGATTATTTCCATTAAGGGAGATATGGATAAGTGCAGCGGGTAGCGACCGTTTCTCCATTGTCCGTATTCTGTTAAAACGCAGATCTATGTAACGCAACTTTGGAAGAGATAGCGTACCATCAGGGATGTAATGGATACGGTTTTCATTTAATGCCAGATAAACAAGTCTGTGAAGTCCGATGAAAGATTGATTAGAAACGGTTTTTATCAGGTTTTTATTCAGAATTAGATAGGTAAGATTCGGTGAAAACATTTCCCCTTGTATGTCGCGAACTTTATTGAAACTCAGGTCTAAATGAACAAGATTCGGTACATTGGAGCCGAAGAAGGGTGGGATCTCTTGAATAGCATTGTGCTTTATCTCGAGATACGTCAATGAATTGAAATTCTGCAATCTTGGGATTTCCCCCAGGATATTATGAACTAGGGAAAGTCTTTTGAGCACAAGAAGCTCACGAATAAGAGAACGGTCGATGGAGCGGAGAGCAATGGCATAAAGTTGAAGAAAAGTGACATTCCGGAATGAATGAAATAAGCTTGTAGCCGGAGAGATCGACTGATTTTCGAGGTGGATGTTGCCAAGGTCTTCCGTGTTATCCGCTCTCTCCTGACTGAATATCTGCTTTGCTTGAGGGAAGTCAGCGCAGGAGATCTTAGTGCGCTTAACAGTACAGTGACACAATCGGCAAAAATCTATGTCTTGTGGTCTGCTCAGTTGAACCAAGATAAAGAAATGCACTGCTAGCCAAAATTGTAGAGTTGAATGTGTCTTTGCCATCTTCGCAGCTTCGTAAATATGCCCGAAAGTCTGAAAAAATAGAAAAATACCAGATAAGAACGTTCGTATATTCATTAAGTTAAAGGGAAGGTTTACACTGAACTTCAAATGATTTTGAGTAGCAGAAAAATGAAAGAAACAAATTAATGAAAGTTTGACGAAAATCCGTCAGACAATATGAAAGTTATGATTACTTTTCTGTTTTAAATTTGTGACGTCATGTGCAAGCTGCTCTCTCATATGCTGTGAGCGGTTAAATTCCATAAATTGCCCTTTTTGGTATGTTTTTTTCATGACGGAAGAAAATGCCACACAGGTATATGTATAAAAAACATGATATATCAAATGCACACATATTTTATCAATTATTTTGATAATTTGCTTTGCCTTTTTCCACAAAAAACGACTTTATAGCAGGGTACCTTGCAAGTCACGTCACAAAATTTCGAATTTGAAAATTCATAAATTTATTGTTCTTTGTCGGATTTTTGTCAAATCTTCTCTAATTTGTTTCCTTCGGTTTCTGCTGTTATTTAACCCAACTTAAGGCTGGATATAATTTGTCTTACTGAAGCTAAACAATTTACGTATCTTTACAAGGAAAAGTCAAATTAAAGTGAATCTTTGTACGGTGGAATTCATGGTATATTGGTGTCTTAATTAGAGAAAAAATATTGAAATATGTGTCAGTTTTAAGAAATGCAAAATCAGAAACAGTGTTTTAGATACAAATCGGTTAAAAAGCTTTTTCATTTTCATTTATCCTAGGTATCATTTACATTCCTCCAGAACATTCTAATTATTATAATGAATCTATGTTTCATGACATTGCTGCTGCTGATTTATTAATGTTAAAGAACGTGCATGATTTATGAATCTTGTTTGTGTGAAATACAGGAATGGTAACTGCAAAACAGTCTAAAGTTTAATCTAGGAAAAACGGAAGTTGTGCATGTAAAATCTCGTGATAAATTACAACCAGCGCTGTCAATAACGGTTTCGGATATTTCCGTTTTGCCAGGTTCAAAAGCACGTTACCTTGAAGCTATTGTTCAGGATGATCTGAGTATGAACACTCACATTGAAAATATTTGTACATCGGCTGCCATTGTACTGCATAGGATTGGGAAGATTAGGCATTTTTTGGATAAAGCGGCCACAGAGAGGCTCGTTCACTCATTTATATTTAGTTACTGAGATTTCGATAATGGTCAGTTTTTTGGGAATCTCCTAGACTAAACTAAATAAACTCCAACGTGTACAGAATTCAGCGGCAAGGCTTGTGACGCGAAAAAGGAAATTTGAACGCATATAACTCCGATCCGACGTAATCTCCATTGGCTTCCGATAAGGGCTCATATTTAGTTTAAAATCCTCACTCTTGTATTGAAATGCCTATGTGGAAATGCTCCTGTCTATGTTACTGAACTCATTAAACGATTCCAGCCTAGTCGTAATCTTCGTTCTTAATCCAGAAATCTTCTCTCTTAAATCTAAGACATTCGGTGATAGACCTTTTGCAAATACGGCACCCAAATTATGGAATAACCTCCCCCCAAGGCATTAGACCATTGACAGACTTCAATCAGCTCAAATATCTATTTGATAATTATTAGTTATTTTCAAATACTCACGTACATGTAACCATTTTTTTTTGCATTCGCACATGTGACATTACCATGGTGTCTATCTGCCCCAACACGGCCATTAGCAATAATAAGGTTAATGCCCCTACACATTCCAAGAAGTTTCTTGCCGTGGTTATTAACTGTATTGTCTCTATTCATTCTTACCGAACCTGTATTACCCGGTAGAAAATGTTGATCGGACATAACACTATCAGATTTATCTATAAAATACATATTGGAACAATCTATTAGATCAACCTCTTCCATTAATTCACTTTCATACACAATTCTAGCATTGAAATCTCCTAAAAGGCAGAACAGTAAATAATAATGATAATAATAATCACTTAGAGACGCATAATACCATTCAAATAATATGCGTGTGAAAGTAAAAATTTTCTTTCGCTCACCCCCAAACTAATTCCCATTGTGTGTAATAAGATCAGCTGTGAGCTCCTAGCGAAGGCTGAACCGTCGACATATTTTCTTTTATTATTCAGAGGAAGGCACTGCCTAATTGGAAATACAACGTATTGTTTGAAACACCTGAATGTCTTAAATTTTCATGAGGCAGCGGTCATCATAAATCAAAGGAAGTCTATCCGTGTGCAGTCCATCCATGATAGGTCCATGGTAGTACCAACATGACAATATCCTTTTAGTCCATACGTCAACTACCCCTATAAGCTGTCAATTTACAATGCCTATCATACCAAAACTTAAATTAGAAATGTCTATAAAGTCAAAAATATACACGTGAATTTGACGAGAAATTGTTTCTTTTATTCGGCTCAATGACTATTAAATCACCATTCCTCTGAATGTTGGCATGATGTAAATACGTATATAGGGGATATAAGGGAAATAGAATGTGTTTAGCATTAGGCATCTGGTGGATCACGATATTTGTACCTTTTGATGGTTAACCCCTACCCCACCCCAAACGCCAGATCGAGTTGGTCAGATTACTCACTATGTTGGACGTACATCTCTCAGAAACATGCGACACATAAGTGAAGAGGAACGCATGTCTCAAATGGGAGACATACTCCATAATTAACACACTCAAGTCAAAGGAGACAGTCATAATTCACAAGGCACACAACTCACAATTAGAACACAAAGCTCAAACGAAACACAATCATGATTCACAAGGGACACATAAACATTGAACAGGACACAAAACTCACATTGGACACATAATTCATAAGGGATATAATAAAATCACATGGAACACATCACGCACAGTGGACAATAGTCCACATGGGACACAAAGCTAATAACGGGCGCGTAATGATTTGTCCCATAAATGAGCTATGTACCCCTTGCTCGGAGTGTTTCCTTAAAGGGATAGTTTACCCTAAGATTAGTTCAGTTTCAATCAAATGACACACGTGAAAGAAACATATGAGTTCAGATTCGATGAAAATTGGTCAAAGGAAAGGAAAGTTATTTGATTTTAAAGTTTTGACTTTGTGACATCACGAGCGAGGTGCTCTCAATTATGTTGTGTACATTTTATTTCTCGAAAATGTGCATTTTCTCAAAAAGATATGCATCATTTCACTTGTGCATTTGATGCATCATTAGAAATACGTTTTACACACATACATGTATAGAAAAAAAATATTCTGTTGTCAAAAACAGAAATAAAAAGCAATTTCTGGAATTATTTCGTACACAACCTATTATGGGAGAGCACCTCGCACGTAATGTAAAAATCAACATTTTTAGAATCAAATAATTCTTCTTTTTTTTCCCTTTGACCGATTTTCGTCAAACCTTCACTGACAAGTTTTTCAGGGTGAACTACTAGACTATCACTTTAACGTTCTGTGCTAGCTGAGCTCAAATGTGACACGAACAATGACAAATTCACTCTTTTACCTGAGGCCCTGTTTATTTCACTGTCGTTTCCCAAAGAGCTGGCTCGAAAGGGTTCCAATCAAGGACAATGGCACAGAGATGTTGCTGCTGGGAGTCATCCAACCTCCTCTCCGCCACGAGGATCTTCATGATTATCAGGATGTCCAGCATTTATATTAGGTACAGGCTACTGGTGTGACTGAAGTAGTAAGGGAGCAAAAACACTTCAAGGAGCAGAATAAGTGTTTCCTTTTGCTGAAGAAAACCCAAAAGATGAACTGCCATTAGCGATTCCATTATCTTTATCTGTTCAAATCGCCTAAACAGAGACAGTTTTCTTCTTTAATTCCAGTTATCTTACAGATTTTGCCAGAGTGGTCAATCAGAGTTGATTAATGGGTTCCATGCAACGACCGCGTCTGTACCGGATTTCTCGCTCCCTCCCCCCTTCGACTTCATTAAAGCTGATCTTCTATAATAAGTGCACAGAATCCAGCTCAGGACTCCCTGGACAAATAATCTTCGAAAATATTGTCGTGAGTGCGCTTGATAAAGACACAACATAAGATTGACGTATCTCTAGGACAGATTTGATCCGCGGGCATCGCTATAGGCCGTATATCAATCAATCATCTGGAACTTTGAATACGATGGATATAATGAAATAATGTATAAGAATGATTTACCATGAGGATGAGAAGAAACAATCTGAGAGTAATCCATCCCACTCACAATCAAACACCTTCTGTTAGGTGATACGCCAGAACAGAAAAAAATAGATCAATAACCTGTATGCGGCTATTGTTGCAGGTATGCATCATTAATAATTCTGTAAAAACGAGCAACTTCAGCAATTATTTACAAAGTTTCTTTATCGACACTTTGAATTAGTCATAGTGAAGTCCTAATCGGTTTATTGATGATAATGGCATGGAGCTAAAGCTGATAGAATAGGCCTACAAAGTACGACTAGATAAGTTTTTTCTACGGTGTTGTAGTTCGTAAACTTGTAGCTTCATTTCAAAACTCAACGTAGGTATTTGTCAATTTCTTACATTGTCGTTGGGTGTTGCGTATTGATATAAGTGTGATATCAAAATGGTCTGTCTTAACTCGCAGATCTCCTCTTAAATGGATAGTTCAACCTGAAATTATTTTTGGTTCAATAAACTCAAACACACGAAAGAAATATATCATTCAGATCAGAAATCAGAAATATATCCGTCAAAGGATAAGAAAGTTATGATCTTTTATTTTTTTTATTTTGTGACGTCACATACGATGTTCTCTTCTATATGTTTGTACATTTTTTTGTGGAAAACATGCATTTTCTCAAAAAATATATGCATCCTTGTACCTGTGCATTTGATACGTTATTAGAAATGCGTTTTTACACACATAACTGTATGAAAAAGAAATCATTCCGTCGTCAAAAACAGAAAAAAAAAGCAATTCATGTAATTATATTGTACACAACATATGGATAAGCACCTCGCACGTGACGTCACAAAATTGTAATGTAAAAATCTAATTTCTTTTCCTTTGACTGATTTTCGTCAAACCTTCACTAATATGTTTCTTTCATGTTTCTGCTTTTATTGGCACCACCTTTTTCAGGGTGAACTTTCGTTCGATTTGGTTTTCTTTATAATACTATTGTAGTCATCACTGTTCTCCCTGTAAAAGGCGGTCATTCATGACATGTGCAGGCTACTTGATCGTTTATGCAGTAAAAATATGGATAGCAATCAATGTTATGAATACTAGTATTCCTTTTTTATTTCATTCATTTTGCACATGCAACATAAAGTTACATTTCATGTTGAGCATGAAGACAGAATTAATTTCATCGAAAGCATAGCTGTAAAATTACACCCCGAAACACGGTGTTATCTCAGTGTAACATCATAGGCCTATGTGTGACTCGGCAATAACCATTTTATTTTTAAGCAATAGAATAAACCTAGCATTATGGGTTTTGCGTGCATTATATCAAATTTCTCAGGCCTGTATCATTATTGCGCATGAAGAGTGCTTGGTTGCTTCGTGCAATTCTTTTTCTTTAACTTCCGCATTATTATTTTGCCAGAATGCGTCAGTGGTGCACAAAGAATACAGGGAAAGTAATATATGGGGCTCATGTTAGACAATACCAATATTCGCATAACCACATTGACAGAGAATTAAAACCAACCATCAAAAAGTGTTTTGATAGGAACCTGCATTCATTGTGTGTGTTTTTGTAACTTGGTAGACTTTATATGAAATTAAACCTCATAGTATAGCTGTTGTTGTTTTTTTTTATGTGAAGGCTATCATTGATTCAAACAAATTCAAAGAGGGCAGGCTAACAGTCAATATGGCATTCTCTAAAAAAAACTTCTTTTAACAATTGTTCTGCTTTAGGTTCTATTTGGAATTTCTAGCCATTATGTGAATGTTACAGCAGATGTCCTCAGTATTTGTTACTCAGTATATAGGACATATATATGATATATATAGGATATATAAGACAGTTAATTTATGGAAATCTGCATCTTTATCCTGCCAAACATCAGAACTTGACAAATACCTAATCCTTATCATTTAAAGCAAATGCATGGACTTGAAGTAGATATCAGTGCAATTTGAAATTCGTGAACTTTAGTAATTCAAAGTGGTTTTTTTTACACTTATTCCAGTGCACTTTCATTCATTTGGCGTATTAAGTTTAAGTCTATTTTTAAGTCTATTAAGTCAGTCACAAAATCAAAATGGCTAAGACAAGACAGCTTTCTTTGGAAACACGTCAGTCAACTGTAGTTTCGAGGAATGGCGAAGGCTGATAAACAGGCCTACGAGAAATAGCCAGGAAATCACCCATGCTGTTCACTACCGCCTGAAACGCAACGGGTCTAATGGGGACAGGAGACGAAGTGATAGGCCCAAAATCCTCAGTTGAAGATAAATACATTCGGGTGAGTTTGCGATACCGTGGTCTGACTTGCCCACAGATTACAACTGACCTCAACAACACGCCTATCTTCTTCAACTATTAGAACCTGTCTCTGTGGAGCAGGGCCGTGTGACTTCAAGGAAACCAGTCCCCAAAGAACAGAAACAGAAGAAAAGGGTTGTTTTGGATAGGAAGCACAAAGACTGGTCTTTGGAGCAGTGGCAGTAGGTTCTTTGGTCTGACGAGTCAAAGTTTGAGGCTTTTGGTAGCAAGCGACGTACCTATGCGAAAGGGGGAAAAGATGCTACCCCAGTGCGTTAAGCCAACTGTGAAACATGGTGGTGACAAGGACATGATTCAGGGTTGCTTTGGTGCAGGATAGGTTAGCAGCTTCCACAGAGTAGAGGGTATCCTCAACCAGTAGTGCTATCATTTAAATCCTACAGCGGAAAGCCATCCCTTCAGGGAAACGCCTGATCTGAGAAGGGTTCGTCTAAGTTAAGTCCTGGAAATCATGGATTGGCCGCCCCAGTCCCCAGATCTCAATCCCATTACTTGTCGTTTTTTTTTATATATATATATATATTTTTTACAAAATGTTTTCCAGACAAGTGAAACATTTAGTGGTGTTTAATTGTATTTTTGTGTCTGACTTCTGACTAGGAAAAGGAAAAATGAAGTTGCGCGTGTAGGCCTATACACAAATGTAACTGTGCTATGAGCCTGCATAACAATAAACTCTACTAAGTATAAAAAAAACCCCACTGAATACAGATTTTTTAACTTTTGGATGGGAGTGTGTAATCAGGTCTTTGAAGGCAAGCTACGAATGTGTTTGTGGTGTATGGGTGGACGTCACGTGGAAGTGCGTGCCAAATTTCGGGGGCAGTATGTCTAACTGTAATATAGACCTATAGGTACTTTTTTTCTTCTTTTTGCAAATGTAGCTAAGATAGGCGTTATCAAACATAAATGTTTAACAATGCTTTATATTTCTGATCATTTTTTTTCATTAAAATAGCATTAGTTATTGGATACGACAATTACACAAACGAAAAGAGCGTGTGAGTGTGTGTGTGTGTGTGTGGGGGGGGGGGGGGGTACCATATAGCGTTAATAGTAAAATGACACATACAACACATAGCTTACAAGTACGTAAAAATACACCAGAATATTAGTAGGCTCACAGTTTTGCCTTTAAAATTTTAGTAATTTTTTTCACTCATACTATAGCATCTAAGTACCGACTTATAAAGTTAGTACAGTCGAAACAAGCATGAAATAGCCTAAGATCAGAAAATTATTAGAAAGCATACTGCTTTATTAGTCTGTTACATTAGACGGTGGGCCACCTAGACCCCCTCCCCCCCCCCCCCACCCCCTTAGCCACAATTTTTTTTTTTTAAATCGTTCATAGCCAGGACCCTCAGCTATCGGAATCTGCCTGTTTGCTATTGCGCTGGTGGTGGGTGTGGCCTATAGAGCCGTTGGCATGGGAACGCATCAGTGAAATATTGGAATTTCAGAAATTGCCATCCTCCTCTCAATTGTTAACATAAAAATACAAATTTAGTGTCTAACTATACATTTTCCAAGTTACCCAGTTGATTCTCATCAGAACCTAAGGCATTTTAGGTCACGATCATACGAAAATATTGGTTATTGCCATGAAACGGTACAGAAAAAAGGCATTTTTTAAGCAAACAAATAGGCAAAAAACCTAATCCAGAAAGCTAGTAATATGAATATTAAGACCTCAGAATCATAGCATTGAAGACTAAGGTGTTTAAGTGTTAGACACATATAAAAGCACCTTTGCTATGACAACACAATGGTGCCCAAAATAGTGAAATTACAGAAACATAACAAATTGCCATATATTTCTCATATGGTGACATGACAACACAAAATAGGTGTCTAGGTATACATTTATCAAGGTGCCCAGTTGATTCTGACTGTAATTTAAGTCGTTAGAGATCACAATCATGCCTTAAAATGGAAGTTGCAATGGAAACGATGTTAACCAAAAAGGCAATTTTGTTACAAAACCATTCAAATATATGTTAATACACAGCAAAAAACCTAATCCTAGTTCATGTTTTTATGAATATTTAGATGCCAGAATAGTAGCACTCAAGACTGAGTCATTTTTAAGTGATAACTGCCACGCATAGAATGACTGTTGCTATGACAGCACCATGGTGCCAAACATATTGAACTTACAGAAATATTAGAAAGTGCCATATACTTCTCATATGGTGACATAAAAACACAAAATTAGTGTCTAAGTATACAGTTATCAAAGTGCCCAGTTGATTCTGATCAAAAAGTAAGTCATGTATTGATCACTCCTAAAAATAGTTTTTTTGTCATGGAAACGATATATAAAAAAGACATTTTGTTAAAAAAACAAACATGTAAACACACAGCAAAAAACCTAATCCTAGTATATAGTTTTATAAATATCTAAATGCCAGAATAGTAGCAATCAACACTGAGTCATTTCTAAGTGATAACTGTCATGCTATGCAGCTGCTATGACAACACCATGGTACCCAAAACTGAAATTACAGAAATATAAGAAACTGCCGTATATTTGCCATATATGGTAACATAAAAACAAATAATTGCTGTCTATGTATGCATTTTGCAAGGTGCCCAGTTTATTTTGATTAGAATCTTAGTAATTTAAGGTCAAGTTCACGGTCAAAATATGGTCGTTGCTATGGTAATGATACAGAAAAGGGTGATTTTTAATTAACATATTCAATATGCAAATAGGCAGCACAAAACTTAACCCTAGTTTCTAGTATTATGATGGCTGATATTTAGGTGTATATGGTATTGTCTAATTGGATAGTTGCCATGACAACAGCATGATGTAATATATGAAGAAGAAGAAGATGTGCAAAGCACGTACGAGGTACACATCAAAATCCTATCACTATCCCGTGTCACTCTTTTATCCCTTGATTTAGTTCTAATAACCATCAGGTATCATCATTTGCATGTTTCCTCTCAAACCGATATTTGATGTTAGTGCGAGGCCATTGTCATGGCAACTCATCAATAAAATAGGCCTCCTAGAATTTTATAAAATGGCCTATTTGTAATTTCACCCTGTCAAAACTCTATGAAAGTGCTTAATTATTAGGTGTTTAAAATCAAAATCCAGGTCATTTAAGGTCAACACACGTCAAACTATTTTGTAATCAATGTGAAGTACTTGGTTGATGGCATGGCAATGTCTCAATCAAATATATATACATTTCCCCCACTTTTAAAACCAGAAGACACACTGAAAGTGCATAGAAATATGAATTTCAAGCTTTCCACATTAATGCCTTCAAGATTTTTTTTGTCAATTATGGTCCTGGTCATGAAAAATAGTGTTGCTTTAGCAAATACACAAAAATACAAAATCTTTGAGAACTCAACCTAGGAAACACCACAAAATATGTTAAAGGTACATGTATACGACTTTTGTAATTGTGCTATTGATTGTACATAAGATCGGGAAATTAAAGATTGTCAAGGTCATGCATAACTAGCAGTTACAGTGTCAATACCATGGTTAAAAATGGAATGTATTATACTAGAATATGATGTATCATGCTACATGTACGCTATATGTACGTTTACAAACTCAATAGTAAAGTAAAAACAATGTTCCTTGCATGTGCATTTTAATTGTCACCTTCATCGCTGTCATCATCCAAAGACTCTTCCTGCACATTGTAAAATATGTATTAGGTAGATATCTTATGCTGGACATCCTCATCCTAAGCATGCAACATATCTACCGGACCCTCTGACTGTATTTCCGTTTGTGTGATCATTTTTGGTAATTATGTGGTGTAATTGATAATTATTCTGGCCTTCTATCTAATGGTTTGTGGTTCTTGGACAGTGACACAATATAGCATATGTAGCAGCCTGAAACTTGTCATTTCTGCTCCCCTCCCCCATAGAGCTTGACCAAAGCTGTCCACATCTTGATTCCAATCAACAAGATAGCTATAATAGTCCAAAACCTAGTTACTTGAGAAACAATATTTTGGTTTCAGTAAATTAGTTTTCAAATAAAACTTCAATCAATCACGAGTTGGGATAGCAACAATCCTTGACTTGACCATGGCTTTAATTGAAGCGGACTGCTTGAACATTTTATTGCATTTATTTTGGAAGCTTTGTTATATTATATTGTACTTACATATTTTTTTTTGAAGGCATGAAATTTTCTAAATGAGTGTGATCTGTTATGACTTAAATTACAATCGGAATCAACTGGGCACCTTGATTAATTAATGTATACCAAGACACAAATTTTGTGTTTTGGTCACCATATGAGAAATACAGGCCTATGCCAAATTTCTTACAACACCATAGTGTTGTCATAGCAACGATGCTCTTATGCATTTTAACACTTGAAAATACCTCAGTCTTCATTGATATGAGTCTGATATCTTTATATTCACACTTTGACTTTGAGTTGCTTACTAACATATATTTGATTTTTTTTTACTAAAACAAAGGTATTTTTTCTGATCGTTTCCATGGAAATAACCATTTTTTGCGCAGGATCGTGGCCTCAAATGGCTTAGATTCCTATCAGAATCAACTGGGCAACATGTGAAATGTATACTTAAGACACAAACTTGGTCTTTAATATGCTAGAAATATATGGCAATTTCGTAACTTCCTCTAATTGCAAAATTCCATTTACATGTTACCATGGTAACGGCCCTGGGGACCACACCCACCACCAGTGCAATGGCAAACAGGCAGATTCTGACAGCTGAGGGTCTTGCCTAACATCAAACATAACATCATGGTTAAGGGCCCGTGGACTATACATGTGGTCGCAAATCGTTGAAGAATGGGCCACCAAGGCGGGCACTTCAGGGCCACCATACATCAGATCGGCACCAAAGCGCATGCAAAAGACGCGACGGAGCTAGAGATCAGTGGCTATATATAACACACGCGACATAAGTTCAACAAAAAATAACGTAGGATACGAATCGGACAAGTAAAGTACACCTCGCTCTAGGCTCTAGTGACAGCGAACTTCTCCTTGAAGTAAGTAATGTGCTTGAAATAGAGTTCTAGTCTATATCATTTTCTGTCTGCATTGGTTTTAACCGAAGTTGGCTAGCCCCACCAGGAAATAATCGGGGATTTTTGGCATTAGGCTAAAATAAATACTAAAAGTACCAGGCAGTATCGCACATGTTTAAATGCACGCTGCAGCTGCAATACTGATTGTCGTCAGCAGAAAGTGACCTAGAAATCACCTTCTTTGGATGAATTTTGTCTAGAGTTAGGGTTATGGTCAGGGCACCATGCAGCTACAAACTCCATAGGCCGTGTGTACGAAGTATGGCGAAACGGCCCAAAACTTCAATTATGTGCTTCCTGAACCCTATGCGTACGTGGGCCCCTGTCAACCAAATATTTCTGGTCTTTAAATTACTTATATAGTCTAGACATGCCAAATTAACTGCAGCTTTTCATATTTATTTGCACTTGAATATATTAAATGACAGAAAATGTGATTTTCCGTCAAAAATAATAGCTATTTCAGAGTTTCTAAGCCCCGCCCATGAAACAAAATCCGTTTCATGCGATCGCTGTCAATCATGATGTCACATGACGAAATTCGTCACAGGGGGAAATTGACTTCTGAGCTCTGTGTTGAATGCCCGTGTTTTGTATTGCTGTGTCGAAGAATTTGCTGTGTAATTTTCTCCCAATTCGAAGAATTCAAGAGAAAATGCCGAAGAGCTGCATAGTGGGAGGGTGAAGTAACACCTCAAAAGATGGAGTGTGCCTGTACTTTTTCTCAAAAGATAACAATTTACGGCGAATTTGGTCAGTGAGTGTAAGGCTGACCCGTGCGAAATGCCCCAGCGACAGTAGCGTATTGTGCAGTGCTCACTTCCCTCGCGCTGCCTACGAGGTGGCGGTACTGTATTCACAGTTCAACATCAGGTTCAGAAGGAAGTTGAAGTTGGATGCGATCTCCCGACCAATACCCAAAGAAAGGGGGAGATAAGGAGCACACCAGCATTAAAAAAAAGGAAGAAAATCAGGGATTGTAAACCTTGTTGTCTTGCTTTTCTTTTATTAATCCTCGAAAATGAGACGAAGTATTCGCTCAGCCTAGGCAACTATAGTGTATCTACGGCAGCGTACGCGGCTAGTCACGGGTGGATATACAGTCGCGTAGCAGTCTCGGGGCTAGGGCCTAAACGGGCGCTAATGCAGACTTAGAAATCACTTTTTGGAGGAATTCAACGGCAAAGAAGTTGTCTAGGGTTAGGGTTGGGGTCAGGGCTAGATTGAGAATTAGGGTAGGGTCAGGATTAGGTTTAGAGTTTCAAATTCATAAAATAAGTATCTTCTCAACTAGTACCGTGAGTGAGTGGCATATCGTTCTAATAGTAGTCAGGTTTTGATGTAAAATGTACAATTCGTCTTTATTTTTCGCTCAAAAGTATATGGATATTCGAAATGGCCATTAAAAACTAAGGTAGATTAGTGGAAATAAGATTTTAGCTGTCTGGCTGTCAGGGGCCCTTTAAGGAAGCCATCAATATCCGTCTCAATCTCAACAATTTCAATCGAGACAACAGGATCGATATCCCCGATGTTTGGATTCTTACGATACGCCGCCATGACACTCCTCGCCATGACACTCGACCGCCTTTCGATACGCCTTAGTAGCCCGTTGTTAGTCTAAAGCCAGCCTTTGTTCCCGCCCAACAATGTGCTGCTTTTAGCGACCCTTGGACTTGTTGGTTGCCCGTAATTACCAGCCTGTGGCTTTGTCCTTTTTGTTCTTTGTCGGTAACTTGTTACCACCGGTCCATGCGAGGCGCATCAACGGTCTATTGCACAACGAACAATAGTGTACAACGGATAGCGGAGCGTGGTCGCTAGCGGTCGTGTCCATTTTTGCTTATTACATGACGTCATCCAGCCACTGCCGAGAGCCAATTTATGAATGAAAATATAGTAAGCATGCGCAGTGCAAGCCTGCTATGTCCCCACATAGTATTCCACCAAAACAAGTGTAAAATTCTCTATCACCTCGTACCAAAATCGACCTAGAATTTCACTTTCCTATATTTTATATGAATTTTGAAAGGTATTCTCAGAGGATCTATTTTCTCACCGATACCGCACAGGTAAGCGAATTTCGATTGCTTCTTGCTTTTCCGTGAAAATCGTACGAATTAGCGTCACCCCCGCATCGTGTTTGTTGGAATTTGTAGAGTCTATCGCAACGTGTACAAAGTCAATTGGCTTCCGGGTTTTAGGACCGTCAGTCAATATGCATGAAATTGCAGAGTTTCGATAATTTTCGATCGATACTGGAGTGATCCGATCACGAACCAAGACCATTTCCTGCCTACACAATGTGACCGGATATCGTTATCGCTATCGATACTTCCACACGCAGTCGGAAGGCAACCACGTGGTCATGACGTGATCTGCGCGATTGCCCAATCAGCGGTCTCCGAATCGCTGATCGCGGACGATCTATCCGTTGTACACAGTCTATGGACAATAGTTCGTCGTGTATTGTTGGTCAAGTACCCAGATACGCCGGCCATTAGTATTGGACCATTGATGAGCAGATTTCAGTTAGTGCGCTGCACTGGCCATAGGGTATTTAAACCCCTACTTACTACAATTTTGTATCACACCTGACGGTGTGTTGCAGCGGTGCACGAAACGTCATGATCTTTTTAATTCCGTTTACCTTACATTGCGATTATCAGAAGCCAACATTGATATTTCTTTCCAGGTGTTTTCAGTATTTGGGAATATTGGGTACAGTCTAAGACTAAGAGTAGAGTCTACCCATAACCCAGTAGATAAACATTGTATCTCCCTTGAGATAAAATGTACTTACAAATATTTAAAAAAAAAGTTCTAACCAATTATATTGAGCGCATACCCAGCGCTCCTATCCCAGAGGCAGCTGGTAGTAGACGTCCTTTCATGCTTTTTGCAACATTATCAACACCATCAAGCCCATGGTGTGACGTCATGAAACTGACATTGCGCATCATTGTCTAGTATCAGCACGCCTTATTGCATTTTATAATGTGCTTAATGTCTATGCAAAAAAATGAAAGTGCCAATTACTTTTTCATGTAATGCAATAGAAAGCTATGGGCCTAAGCACATGTCTGGAGATAAAATTGCTCAGGAGCAATTTTATCTTTTATCCAAACTTTTTTTCCTGAGTGCGTTTTAGAAAACTAATTCAGCTCATTTACTAAAAAAGATCTAGCTCATTTGCTAAAAAAGATCTAGCTCACTTGAGTAATTCTTAAAAATCTTTTATCACAAGTTGGCTTAACGGAATTCTAAAAGTCCTTTTTCGGAATACCCTCCTGAATTTACGTGATTTGTCCCTTGTTTCCTTTTGTCAAAGGTGGGCAGTTGACTCTATAATTGAACGATGTTAATTATGTCAAAATCATTTTTGTAATGTGTTATGTTTGGTTGTATGCATTACTGATTTGTGTTGATTATTTTGATAGCAGGAGGAGAATGGGAGACCCAGAGACCAGAAGGCTGTTCATTGGTGGGCTGCATCATACTCTGACAAAGCAGGACTTGCGTGATCGGTTTAGCAGGCACGGAAACATCGCTTCTGTGGAAATCAAATCTAAAAAGGATCTAAAAGGTAGGCCTTTTTTGCAATACGATTGCCCAGGGAGCACCGAAAGTAAACAAATATCTATATGAAAGTAAAGGAAAAACTCAATTAGTCGCCCCAATATTTCAGTATTTACTTCATTAATATTGAGGTTGTTTGTGTAATATCAGTGCAATTTGTATCAATATTTCATTAATTTATGCATCCTGTGTAGTGCTATGACTTCAGGAAGAATGAGCAAGGATATTGCATGTGGTACGAGTGTGACTCATTCGAATTAAAACAAGCGAGAGAGTAATCATATCAGTTGGGACAAAATATACTTTTGATATGTTTAGAATATTACAGATTTCATATCCCCGTTGCTCTCATGTGGTACTAGATGAATTTTGAATAGGTATCATGTCTTAATATACTATGCAAAAGAGACTGATTTTGTTTAATTTTCCATCTCTTTTTCAGGGCATCCCATCAAAACATTTGCCTACTTGGACATTAGTTTATCTGAAACTGAATTAAAGAAATGTAAGTACTAATATGTCCTTTGCCAGATTTTCTATTGATAGAATGCCCAGTAGGGATTTTTCAACCAAATTATAATTGTTGATCATGATAACCCATTTCTGCTGCACCTTTGAATCCAACTACATGTTGCCTTTTCCATGAATAGAATGAAATACCAAGCAGTGATCTTTAAACAATGCTTTGACACTTTGTTCCTATATCGTTTATCAAGTCCCACAAAGCATGCTATATTGGTATGATAATCATTAAAAAATAATGGTATTGTTTCATTCCTCATGTTCAACAAAGACAAAGATAAAATGTGCCAGACCTTTTGATTTTAATTGATGTATGCATTGAAAAACACAAGATTAGTGTCTATCTCGTTGGCGAAGATTTTGTTGTTATTGGTGAGACCAACGTGCACTCTCTCACCATGGTGAGGTCTCCAGAAAGGGTGACAACCACTTCGTCCAAAAGTTGCATGTACATCTCCAACACCTGCTGGAGACTGGAGACAGTCTCAGAAATGTTAACATGTTTAAGATTCCAGTGACTCCTCTGTGACCCGGCTAGTCTTCAGGAGACGTCTCAGAGACTCTGTCTTCACCAGGTTGCCATAGTCCAATGAGATGATACACTGTACCAGTATTCCAGCTGTTACAACCATGATTATGGCACAGTAATTATCCAATTTTCCAGTTCCCATTGTCATAAAATGATCTTCTGTACTTCATAGCTTGATGCATTTGAAGATTTATACCAAAAATCCACTGTTCAAATCTTATTTAACATTTGCTCTCAAAATTGTCTTGTATATTAAACATGAAGTGTTTTGTGCTTTGATTCTGCATATTTGACCAGGCATGAGCACTTATAACAACTCAAAATGGCAGGGCAACACAGTGCAGATCCAGCTGGCGAAGGAGAGCTTCCTCACAAAGTACGTACAAGCCTTCATTGATACATTTTGGGGATTTGTGAACCCTGGTCCAGAAATGAGGTCAAAATTTGCCATGGAACTGCAAAAACCAAAAGGGTGTGGCTTAATTGTGCACTTTCAGGTGTAAGTTTATTCATAACCTGATGTCTATGTCCATACAGCAGATTAAGCGGGAGTTGCGCTGCTCAGTATCTGAGTGGAGAAAGCTCACCTGCATATATGTGGGCTTTGTAAAAAAATAGGTTATAATAGATGATTAAGCATTTCATTGGAACTCTCAAAACAGATCCTTAAGTTGATCTGTGTAAAAAGCATACATATCAAATTTTAAGAAAATTGGTTAAAAAAAGTTTTAGTAGTATTGGAAGTATGGTTACTGTTGAAGAATTTTTCACTGCTAATTAGAATGTATGGTACATGTACGTGTAAGCTGATTACGTACGAGGCTTGGTCTAACATTGTGCTCTGTGGTTATGCCAAGGCAATGTGATGATTTGGGGGATACTATATCCACCCCATGCATTCCATCTGGAAAAATAGTACCACTTATAAAGGTAAGCAACACAAAAGCTGTCATTATGAGTTGGTGGTCTTCCTGTAGACATTGGTAATTTTCTGCACAAAAAGTAAAGATAAAATCTTGGGAAAGTGTGTTTTTAAAGGATTTAATCCATACCATTTTGTTTAAAATAGGGCCAATCTCTGATAAAGTTTGTTTAAAAAAGGGTTTTAAATACAAAATCTGTTACTAACGTGCAACTGCTGAACATTGCGGCATACTTTTTCATTACTATTTCTTTTGATGTGTCTTGCATTTTTTGAGACGACGTTTGAAAAATCTGACACTCCATTCAGAGGTTACGCAACATTATGTAATCGCATGTCAGCCAAAATCTGACAAAAGTGTGATTTCGCATCTAGATTTGTGTAAAAAATTCCTATACTGCACTGTATCAATATCAATTGTCCCTTCTAGGCCTTTTGCTTATTACATTGCTCTTGAAACTTATAAAAGAAACATATCAGAAGCAAATAATATAATAAAATCAGAGAATTTGTGGAAAAAAGCAGTATAATACATAAGGAAAAGAAAACATACGTCTGAATTTGTACTTTCATGTTTTTTTTAAATTGATATTGTTGATTATGCTACTCTGCATATAAAATAAACTTTAATCTTTATGCAATGTTCATGAAATGTACATGTATATGCGCTCTTAACATTTTTCTGTGCAAACTTTAGCATCAATACAACCTGCCATGGCCGAGATAGTGCATGTGTGTGTGTGTGTGGGGGGGGGGGGGGGAATGCAAGCCCTCCTCCCCCAGTCAAAACTTGCTCTCAGAGAGCCCAGTTAGAAATAGGTTAAATGCTTTTACCTCTGTATCATACGCTACGTCAATCAAGGAAAGTTGAGTCACCTAACACCACCGCAAATCTACAAAACAAACAAATGTTATATTTCTCTGTTTTCCAATTTTTGGATCGAACCCTTTTTGGGCACAACCTCTTTGTATCATAATGAGCATAGTGCTCTAGGTGGCATGTACAGTACATTTTGAGGATTTTTGTTATAGCTATTTGGGGAATCCCCACTATTTTTACATTTGGGGAATCCCACAAGTAGACATTTTGGGAATCCCTCAGTATACAAATGATACACAGGCACGAGTGGATCGGTAAGAATTGGATGCACTCACAAGGCGCAGCCGAGTAAGTTTAAGATCATTTCCAAAGTTAATCCTATATAGCCTGGGCTATTTTGAAAGTAGCCTGGGGCTATCGCCCAGAGTGGCATGAGTGCCGAAACGAACGCATTCGTAACGCACATTAGTGGGCAACTTGGCGCATCACCATCTTGCACGGTGCTGCGACAGCATAGAATTCAGTCATGAGTTTGTCCACGTCTTGGTTAGAAAACCTTCCAAATTTACGTGTTTCACTGCTGCAGAGCGCTTGAACATAGAGAATAAGTGTTCGATGCTTTGGGGTAAATATGTACTTACTGGCAACGTCCAAAAATTGTTTCAACTCATCACCTCACTTTATCGAAGCTTCTCGAGATTCGTGGGTGCCGCCATTAGCGTAAACAACATTGGTATTCACGGTATCGCGATATCGTGTTGATGTCGTGTGCTGCCAGTAAAAAAAAATGCAAATTTATGAACCAATCACATTGCAGAGATTCTTTAGCTCATCTTATAATGGACTACATGTACATACTGTACTATATGGGTATTGTGTACACATACATGTACATGGGGTCCATAACTTTGCTGCCTGACACAGTCATATCCCCTTGCCTCACCCCTTATCCAACTCGGCCAATCACCACCTGGTAAACTCCATTTTTTCTTGTTACTAGTTCTTGTATTCACTGTTCGGAGTGAGTGTTGAATAGAAAAGAGACCTGGTGAGTGTTAGAGGGTTACTAATTTAGAAAAATAAGTTCCCCCTATGTAAAATCATCCACTAAAAGCAAATTTCACATTTGTTTGCCACAATAAAGTCTCATTTTGACGAAAATTAGAAAAAATGCCCGCCTCCAGTGACGTCAGAGAAGTTTAGTGGATAATTGTATATAGATTAGTGGGAACTTATTTTTCTAATTTAGTAACCCTTTAAGTTTTCACATTTTCTTCTGTTTCTCATTATTCTGCACTGAATAGTAGTTTTCAGTGCAGAATAATGACTGGTGCCATTAGTCTACAGTGAATATCAGTTCAGAAATGTCAGTTTAATTGTTCTTAACATGCTTATAACTCCATTTTATTAATGACAAACTTGCTGCAGGCTGAAACGGGAAAGAACAGAAGGGAATTCTCCCAGCATTGCTGAGGCTGTGGTGAAGCCCAAGAAGCCCTCTGCGCAGGCGGTGGCTGTGGAGAGGCTGGCAGCTAACTTTGAGAAGGCTGGTGTCAGTGACTTTGTTGTGAAGGGGAAGGTTCCTGGAACGCAGATAGATGGAGAGAAGGTTGGTATCATGTAAACAGGTTGGAGGCCTCACAGTACACTACATGAAGTTTGCAAATCTAAATGGGAGGGCCTTGGGCTGTACAAATCTAAATGGGAGGGCCTTGGGCTGTACAAATCTAAATGGAAGGGCCTTGGGCTGTACAAATCTAAATGGAAGGGCCTTGGGCTGTACAAATCTAAATGGGAGGGCCTTGGGCTGTACAAATCTAAATGGGAGGGCCTTGGGCTGTACAAATCTAAATGGGAGGGCCTTGGGCTGTGCAAATCTAAATGGGAGGGCCTTGGGCTGTACAAATCTAAATGGGAGGGCCTTGGGCTGTACAAATCTAAATGGGAGGGCCTTGGGCTGTGCAAATCTAAATGGGAGGGCATTGGGCTGTATTATGTTTTGGAAAAGAGAAGACAAATTTTTGTTTTAATCATTGACTTGTGGAGGATATAATTAGCTGCTCAAAACCCTCATAAATAAAGCTTTCACATGCATTTTAGAATAAGAACATGTTGGAAGTTGCTACAAGCGGCAATTATTATATTTCTTCACAATAATAGTAAGAAATGTTGTCTACTGGAAGTTAACACAACTATTTCAGAGCAGAATGTGTCTATTCAGTAGCAGATGTTAAGAATCATGCTCCAACCAAACGGTCTTGTACATTGTGTTTCAACAATCATACAGTGTGTGTCTGTGCTCTGACAATGGAGACTTTGTATGTAATGCCCGAGTCTGATTTTTCCATGTTTACCTTGCATGCAGAACTGGGTGGTCAGTAAGTATGGCCGAGTGCTGCCAGTAGTGTACGTCCGGCGCAAAGATAAACAGAAGGTGGTTTGCTGCGACCCGTCCAAGTTCAGCCACCATCTCAAGAAGTTCCGAGACGATGCCAAGATGGAGGAGAGCATCAGCGCGAGGCCAGTGAGTCAGCTGACGTGGCGCCTCCCAGAGCAAGAGACGGAAAATTACAAGAAACGGAAAGGGGAGTTCCCACAGGCCAGACCATTAGCATCACAGAGGAAGAGGGTGAAAGATGACCTCGCAGTGAGGAGGGAGCAGTTCTGGGCTCAGCTGGAGAAAGGACAAGACTCTGACCGTCAGCAAAGCAGCACTGAGTATTCCAGTGATGAAGATGAGGGTGATACTCCTGAAACTGACAGTGCTGAGAAGGCTGGCAGGATCATGGGAAGTAGAGATTTTGAAATTGTACCAAGAAGCGGAGTTTCACTGGCAAAAGAATCATTCTATCATACACTAGCACCTGCAAGTGCCAAACCTGCTTTCCAGGACGGTGCTGGTATGGAGGTTGGAAAGGGTTACGACTCTGAGGATAGGGACTCTGTGGATACGGATGAGTTGTGTGCAGCATTCAAAGCAGCCACATCTCAAACAGGAAAAAGAAAGGAAGAGGTCAAAGAGAAAGTTCAGAGGTCAAATCCTGTTCTTAAGAGAAGAGTGAAGCAGGACTGTGAAAGTGAGGGGTCTGATGATCAGCTGCAACATAGACAAGCATCTGTGAAGAGAATGAAGACGCTGTTGCAGGGCAAAGGGTTGGAGAGGAGTCAGCTCGGTGTCGATGTGAAGATCGGTTGCAGCAGAAATGATGGAGGTAGAGATGAACAGAGCAGTGACTCAAGTGAAGAGGAAGAAAATGAGGAAGAAGATCAGATGAGCAGTGATGAAGGTAACAGTGCTTTGGAGGAAAGCGACCCTACTCTGGCGTTGAATTTTGAGCCTCTTATTCCAAAAAGGAACCACTTACAGACCACATCTTCACTTGATGATGAGAGTGAGGAGAAGTGGGAGGGGAAAGAGAAAGAAATGGAAGAAGATCAACACATTGGCGAGGATCAATCTTTGAACTCAGAACAAGAAATGCATGAGCACAGAGCAAAGTCTAATCTTAAAGCAAAATTAGATTTTCAACCTTTGATCTTAGACAGGGTGGCAATTTCAGAGTGGCTGGGAACACCCGAGGGAAAGGTTAATTTTCTCTCAAAACCAGGAATGGACTCTGAAGAAGCGGAAGAGACACAAAGCCTTGCCAGTGAAAGTAATGACGTAATGAGCGATGGAGAGCACGATGAGGATAGTGATTGGAAAGAAGAACTCAATAAAAGAGAATCAGATGAAGATAAAGGAGAGGGGAAGGGAGATGAAGATGATTCAGGAAGTGAACTTGATAACGCTGATAAAGATAAAAAAGAAACCCCACGTGTTGCCTCGCCTGAAAGGAGTGACAACTTGAAAGATTCTGGAGATGTGAATCAAGATGTGCCAAAAGAGAAATTGTCTAAAGCAGAAAAAAAGCAGCTGAAAAAAGAGAAAGCTGAGAAGCAGAAAATAGCCAATGAGAAGAGGTTAGAAGCCATGCGACAACAACAAAGAGCTATGCTGGATCGGAAGACAGCTATCAAAGGAGCTCTAGCAGCTGTGGTAAGTAGGCTTCTTCTGAGCTGTCTTGAAGATGTCAAAATTGTTGCATCATGTATTTGTTAACACTATTGTAGCTATCCCCAAAGTTCATCATGTACTGTATCTTAAAATACACACCGAATTTTCTTTCAATGTTTCATCAAATTTTGATGAATATTTTGAGTTATTAAATTTATGACAAAGCATTTTCTTGAATTGTGCTTGAAAGGTTTTATATCTCCACACAATTATACACATAGAGAAGTGCACTTTGTTGCACCTTCCCTCAATACATTGAGAACACAGGAGGTATCATAAGAAATGTATATTATTTTAGTCTGATTCATGCTTCCATTGTTCATTAAAACATGTATTCTCTTTTTTCATAGTTCCCCTCTTTCAAATTAGACATGAAAAATCTTAAACCCCTTTCAGGCCTAAAAAACGGTTACCAGTTCCCAGTGATTAGATTTATTCTCCAAGCTTGCACTTGGAAAGACTGAGAAAGGATGAATTTAGATTTCCTCTTTTCACCAACAAGCACCTCCATTTTCTTTTGCTGTACTGATGATATCCTTCTTTCAACAATGCTGTCTTTCTTACAGGATGCCAAAGAAAAGACCCCGAGCAAGCACATTACATTTGATTCAGATGAGGACGAATCCACCAAAGAAGAAGAAGGAAGTCTGTTCTTCCCAAGTGTCACAGAAAATGTAGCAGAAAGTGGAGACAATGAGAGGAGGACCAAAATCACTCTATTTGACAGTGACAGAGAAGACGATAGAAGCAGCTCATCAGGCGATTCCGAGTCTGATGACGATGAGGAGAGATTCAGAATCAAACCTCAGTATGAAGGAGAAGCAGGACAAAGAGTAAGTCTACTTTAGATGGCGATTGCTAGTGTATTGACAGGTGCGATACACAATGGCAATTGCAGTGTTCTGAATTAATTACCTGACACACACACATTGTTAGGTCCAAATCTCATTGAATATTCACAGGATTATCACAAGAATAATAATTGATGAAATGTCATGAAACCTGCTTTGAAAAAAATTGATATCCTTTGACTTTATGATATGTAAATTTGGCTTGATTCAAGTTGTAACTTGTCAGGATTTTTTTTTATATAACACCTGGTACATATAACATGAGTTTAACTCCTTTTGTAAGGAATATTTCTAATGCAATTTACTCTTTTTGGGACAGGGTCCTCTGTTTATATGTTGAATGCCATCTTGGTGTGTACATTCATCCATCTGCCTTCATGGTGATACATCTTTAATGTTGAATCTGAATTGTCTTTTCTCAGCTGATTCACCTAGAGGAGCGGTATGGAGGGGATACTCGCTTCAAGCTGGACACTAGGTTCTTGGAAGAAGTGACCACAGAGGGGCAGAAGAATGAAAGGGAGGGTGAGGATGAGGAGGATATGGACCCTGGTCTCCTTCAGGAGAAACAGAGGTCATTAGACATCTTGCAATCAATGATAGGAACTCCAATAGCCACAACATCCAAGTCTACAAAGGAGCCAAACTTCAGGTGAGCTAGCTATTGATTTGGTCTAGATGGAAAATGTTAAATTGCAATTACATTATACAAACTTACAAATTGAATAGAAAAGTGGTGGATTAATTGCAATATTTTATGTTCTCTTGTTTCTTTTCTGTCTGATTGTCTCTGTCTGTCACTCTCACTTCTCCTCGGTGTCTGAACCTCTTTCCTGTCTCCCTGTCTCACTGT
Organism: Arbacia lixula; assembly: GCA_963669155.1. Classification (NCBI taxonomy): domain Eukaryota; kingdom Metazoa; phylum Echinodermata; class Echinoidea; order Arbacioida; family Arbaciidae; genus Arbacia; species Arbacia lixula. Next base: position 180,184 of record OZ022576.1, read on the forward strand.
ATACACCATTGCTCCTCCATCTCATGTTCCATATTCCTTGTCTGTCTCTTTTTCCCTTTATTCCCTCTTCCACTCTCCCTTCCTTGGTCTTCTCTCCCTTCCTTGGCTGATCTTCTTCCACTCTCCCTTCCTTGGTCTTCTCTCCCTTCCTTGGCTGATCTTCTTCCACTCTCCCTTCCTTGGTCTTCTCTCCCTTCCTTGGCTGATCTTCTTCCACTCTCCCTTCCTTGGTCTTCTCTCCCTTCCTTGGCTGACCTTCTTCCACTCTCCCTTCCTTGGTCTTCTCTCCCTCCCGTGGCTGACCTTCTTCCACTCTCCCTTCCTTTGTCTTCTCTCCCTCCTTTGGCTGACCTTCTTCCACTCTCCCTTCCTTTGTCTTCTCTCCCTCCCTTGGCTGACCTTCTTCCTCTCTCCCTTCCTTCGTCTTCTCTCGCTCCCTTGGCTGACCTTCTTCCACTCTCCCTTCCTTCGTCTTCTCTCCCTCCTTTGGCTGACCTTCTTCCACTCTCCCTTCCTTTGTCTTCTCTCCCTCCTTTGGCTGACCTTCTTCCACTCTCCCTTCCTTCGTCTTCTCTCCCTTCCCTTGACTGACCTTCTTCCACTCTCCCTTCCTTCGTCTTCTCTCCCTTCCCTTGACTGACCTTCTTCCACTCTCCCTTCCTTCGTCTTCTCTCCCTCCTTTGGCTGACCTTCTTCCACTCTCCCTTCCTTTGTCTTCTCTCCCTCCTTTGGCTGACCTTCTTCCACTCTCCCTTCCTTCGTCTTCTCTCCCTTCCCTTGACTGACCTTCTTCCACTCTCCCTTCCTTCGTCTTCTCTCCCTTCCCTTGACTGACCTTCTTCCACTCTCCCTTCCTTCGTCTTCTCTCCCTCCCTTGGCTGATTTTCTTCCACTGTGTGCAGAGACCCCAGACAGCTTCACTACGATCCCAGCAGAGAGGAGCACAGTCGCTTTGAGATAGCAACAGAGCATGATGAAGACAGGTAATGAGATCATTTATGATATACAGCTACAGAGAAATACATTCTCTTTGTGAAGAGACTTCACTTTTTTAATCAATTGAGTTGTTAAATTAAACTTACCATCTAAGGTAGAGAGACCTTGTCTTCTTAAGTGGGCAGACTTTACTGTATTTAGTTAAGTTTAGTACTTAGTTTAATAGCTGTTATGTTCGTAGGTTATTCCTTGGGTAAATGCAGAATGACTCGGTACTCAGAATAAAGTGTGTCTCCTTTCCCTAGGAAAATAATTTGCACCTTAAGTAAATGGGAGGAAAGTACCTATATCTCCTCAATTAAAACATGTGTAATCGTTATATTTTGTTATCCAAAATTTTGAAATCATATGCAATTAATATGTTCCTTTTCTCGAACTGCGACTAATCTGACAACTTGGAGTAAAAGGCCATGTTTTACCTCTTTTTAAATAATTTAGATCACTAATTGTTCATTCATTAATTTATTCATTTCATTCATTTGATATATTATACAACATTGAAACATATATTACATCAACATATGAATTAACATAGGAAAATATACATGAATAGTGACTGGTCGGCAATAGTGACGATTAATAAAAAAAAAGTTACCCTGGGTTAATAAACTGAACAAATAGATAAATAAAATCAGAAAATTAGTCTGTACATTGGAAGTAGAATATATGAAGTAAACTGATATTGCCATGACTTTGGCCTTTAGTGATGCCAAGAAGATGGAGCGGGAGCTGAGGAAGGAGAAGAGGAAGCTGGAGGAAGAGCGGGCCAAGGTACCAGAGGTCTCCAAGGAGAAGTTCTTCCAAGTCAGCAGCAATCTCAAGGATGCCTTCAGCCGAGGGAGCGGGGGAGATGGGGGTGCTAAGGAGGATGGGGAAGAGGCAGACGTAGGAAGAGGAGGAGATGGTGGCATGTTTACATTCTTTGGAGGAGACGATAATGAGGGTAGGTTCCCACATTAGAGAATGTGTAACCTGCATGTTGCACTGTTTCTAAAGCCCCCGTTCCACTATGCCGCTCTCGCCACGATTTGGCAATTTTCTCAGATCGGGAAGGATCGGGTGAAAGATGAACCGATACGGACACACTACGATGTTAGAACGCTGCAAGGACGCTGTATTTACGACCAACACGTGCTTGATACGCTCTTACTACGATAATCGGGAATGAAGCACTACGATGTCGGACGCTGGAGATACGCTTTACAACGATATAACTACGCTGTACGTGCGATGTTGCCGACGCTATACGATCTATCCACGCTGTTTATACGCTCTGAACGATCTATACGATGTGGCTACGCTGTTTCCACGTTCTGAGAGCTAAAAAGTGCCCGATGTGTCTATAAATACCCCGATTACATTGCCGATCCCGAGTTATTGGCAGAAATTATGGACCTAGAAGATATTCCTCTACTCATCACAGGACTTCTCCTGCAGCAATTCAATATATATAATCAAAGACGTGCTTTGCATGGCCGTCACGAGGGGGGGGGGGGGTACGGAGGGTACGAATGCACCCCCCCCCCCCCTCCAGACCACAAATTAAAAAAAAAATGTTTAGAAGGGGGCGAGTTAGATTTGTTTTTTTTTTTTGTTCTGTTTTTGTTTGTGTGTGTGTGGGGAGGGGGGATTATTTAGATGCTTTTTAAATGCTTTTAGATGTCTGACATCGGAATTGGTAATTTTTGTGTCTTAATTCCCCCCCCCCCCCAAAAAAAAAAAAAGCACCCCCTTGAAAAAAGCTGGTGACGGCACTACTTTGCTCCTGGCTATTCTGAGAGAAATAGAAGAAGGAGGAGACGTCCACAATAATTTTTGGTCAGGTCATATGGCTCACAGAAGATCGTCGATTGCAGTATGGCCACTACAACAGGCTGATGATTGAACTGAGACAGGATGATCGAATTCCTTTTCAGAACTATGTTAGAGTTCCCAGCGAATGTGCGCTTGTTCTTCTTCATCATTCCTTACTTCGACAGGTGCACCGACAACATCCACCACCTCCTCAACAGTTTCGACTCTCGATCTCTTTGATGATCTTCTTTTTTGGAGCCATTTTGACAGCGAACTACCCAGTGTATCGGCTACGTCCCTTTTACAGCGGCGAGAGCGGGAGACGTGCGTAAACAAGTCTGGGAAAGCGTAGGAACAGCGTAGCTAACGTGGAGACAGCCTAGTTAAAGCGCGAACACAGCGTATTAAGAGCGTTGTAGGATGGGGGCTTAATTCAAGTCAAGCGTGGAGAACGTAGTGAGAGCGGTGTTACAGCGGGAAAGTCGTGCTTTGATCGGGGAAGAGCGGCGCGGCATCGGGATCACATCGGTATTTAGTTTACTTCCAGTTCTAACGCCGCTGTTACTACGCTTGTACAGACCTTACTACGCTCATCCCGCTGTGTTTACGCTGTCATTACGTTCTCCCCGCTTGCTTTACGATTCAAAATAGGTCAAATTTGATCGGGGAGATCGGGAAGAAATTTTGAACATGTTCAAAATTTCTTGCCGATCTGAAAAAGTGCCCGCTGCTACTCCGTTCTCCCAACGCTGTTGCTACGACGCTGCCGATCCTTGTACGCTTTTCCCGATCTACCACGATCTGTCAGATCGGGGTAGATCGGGGTCCAGATCGTGATAGTGGAACGGGGGCTTAACTCATAGTTTGCTGCACTGCTAAAAAGAGACACCCTAATGTATTCAGTTCCTCAAACTTTTAATAATACGAAATTTTGACTTTTTATGCCTCAGCCACAATGTTTATGGGTTGTCCATCCATCCCAAATCCCTTGACACAATATCATAAGAACCATTCAACGGATTTGCTCCAAACTTGATGCCTGAATGTATGCTATCAATGAAATGAACTGTAAAATTGGGGTCAAATCAGATTAAGTTTAAAGATTAAAGGTCAATCAACTTCACAAACAAGTTGCCAAAAATGTCCATTCTGAAACTGGGTATGCAATATAGAGCCATTCAATGGATTTGCTCCAAACTTGAAATCTAAATGGAATATATTAGTTTATATCCCTCATTAATATATTCCAGTTCGTTGATTGGTTGAAAGAGTGTCACATGACCACAAATAGATGAACTATTTGAAGGAAGAGAGCTCAGAGGGAAGAAAAGTACTATTTCACGACGTCAGAGGGAAAAAAGTACTATTTTGTGACGTCATGTCAAAAATAGTCTTTTTTTTCCCCCCTGGACTATCGATATCCGGGCTATCGCTGATCAATACAATTTTCATAATTCATCCCAGGTAAATGCGCAACACGCAAAATCAACGTGATACATTTCTTTCCAGCTGGTTTTTGGTGTTTTAGCAGAAAATCATTGGGCGCGCTGCCGGAACTCCCGCGGTGTTGCGTCCGAGGTGCAACTTGAATTTCCGTTGGTTTTTGCTCAAGCCGCAGGAAATAACAAAACATCTGAATCGGGCTCCTGCGTTCGGAGCTTAGAGCATGGGCACTGTATTACAAAGTCCATCGTAAGGATTAAATTAATGGACAAAGAATATATTAATGAAGGATATAAAACAAATATTTCATGATCTTTATTTGGGAACTTTGTGGAATCTATTGGTCCCCTCGGTGAAGTGGAGGGCGTGCAGTACCGCACGCCCTCCACTTAACCTCGGTGCAAATAGATTCCACAAGATCCCTTATGGTCATGAAATATTTGTATACTAATGTATTATGTAAAATTGGAGTAAAATCAGACCATAGTAAAAATACAACGGTCATTGATAATATGTTCGTTCCGAAACTTTTTATTTGCCTCTAACTTTGGATCAAATCAATGAACTGTGTAAAATTGTTCAGGGTGACTTTCCTCCTGTAACACACTGTTTAACCCTTTGATTCAATTAAAAGTATATTTTTAGTTCTGTTATTCAGGATGACTTAGCTCTTGTAATACATAGTTTAATTTTATTAATAGTGTATTGTTTAGCTTTGTTATTCAGGATGGCTTTCCTCTTTTAAGACATTGTTTAGCCCTTTGACTCCATTCATAATACATTGTGTAGCTCCGTTATTCAGGGTGACTTTCCTCCTGTAAGACATTGTTTAACCCTTTGACTCTATTGATAATACATTGTTTAGCTCCATTATTCAGGATGACCTTCCTCCTGTAAGATCTTGTTTAAGCCTTTGACTCTATTGATAATACATTGTTTAGCTCAGTTATTCAGGATGACTTTCCTCCTGTAAGATATTGTTTAACCCTTTGACTCTATTGATAATACATTGTTCAGCTCCGTTATTCAGGATAACTTTCCTCCTGTAAGATATTGTTTAACCCTTTGACTCTATTGATAATACATTGTTTAGCTCCGTTATTCAGGATGACCTTTCTCCTGTAAGGTCTTGTTTAAGCCTTTGACTCTATTGATAATACATTGTTTAGCTCAGTTATTCAGAATGACTTTCCTCCTGTAAGATATTGTTTAACCCTTTGACTCTATTGATAATACATTGTTCAGCTCCGTTATTCAGGATAACTTTCCTCCTGTAAGATATTGTTTAACCCTTTGACTCTATAGATAATACATTGTTTAGCTCCTTTATTCAGGGTGACTTTCCTCCTGTAAGATCTTGGTTAACTCTTTGTGCGTTCACCTGTGAACCCCCTGTGCGTTGCATTAATTTGAGTGTGCGCATATTCCAATGAACTCTTGTCGGAGTAGTAGCTTTCAAGGGCTATAACTTTTTATTAGATTGTCGTGAGGAAAAATAGTGTACATATAAAATATAGAGAATTTCATGGGCTTTCCACTCATATATGTATTTTGTCTGGCAGTTAGGAGCTACTGTATCACAGGGCTTTACTTGTGTAGAACATTTGAAAAAAAAATGTCAATGTTTTCAGTTATGCTAATGTAAATTATATGTTGGACTCTTCATTTGCTGTAATTTGCAGGGAAATTATTACAGTTATTTTGCTAAGACCATGACCTTTCTATTGATATCAAAATCAATAAGTTTTGAAAAGAAGAAAGTTTGATGCAGGAAGTGCATAGAAAAGCCTGTATGGCCAAGAATTTGGCTTGATTAGGACTCTAGGAGCTCTTTGTGTTGTAATACAAAGAGATCGCCTACAATGCGTACATGTACACGCACCCACTAAGACCGTGACCTTTCTATTGATATCAAAATCAATAAGTTTTGAAAAGAAGAAAGTTCGATACAGGATGTGCATAGAAAAGCCTGTATGGCCAAGAATTTGGCTTGGTTAGGACTCTAGGAGCTCTTTGTGTTGTAATACAAAGAGATCGCCTACAATGCGTACATGTACACGCACCCACATAATCACAATACAATAACAAGGAACTTGTGTGATTTTCTTCTGTACTGCACTGTACAAGATGGAAAAATACCGAAACAAAATGATCAAAATTCTCCGAAATCTTCTATGTAACCCTATGCTGCAACGCGAACGAGCGGAAAGCCTGTTACCGTGACGATCGCCAGCAATAGTACCGAACAGTGGTACGGTTCGCAGTACGCACATATTTCCATTTCCATTCACCTACGTGTGTTCTGTGCAAAATTGCGAACGAAACGTGTCCACGGTTGTGCATTGACGCGAACGAAACGTACAAAGAGTTAATCCTTTGACTCTATTGATAATACATTGTTTAGCTCCGTTATTCAGGATAACTTTCCTTCTGTAAGATATTGTTTAACCCTTTGACTCTATAGATAATACATTGTTTAGCTCCGTTATTCAGGATGACTTTCCTCCTGTAAGATCTTGGTTAATCCTTTGACTCTATTGATAATACATTGTTTAGCTCCGTTATTCAGGATGACTTTCCTCCTGTAAGATCTTGGTTAATCCTTTGACTCTATTGATGATACATTGTTTAGCTCAGTTATTCAGGATGACTTTCCTCCTGTAATAATTTTTTTAAACCTTTGACTATATTGTTTAGCTCTGTTATTCAAGGTGACTGCCTTCTTGTAATATATCGTTTAACCCATCGAGTCTATGGATAGTACTTGTAATGTTAAGCTCTCTCATTCAGGGTGACTGACTCCTGTGAGTCATTGTTTAACATTATTTAATTGATAGTACTTTATTTAACCGTGTGCTTTAAGGTGACTTTCCTCTTGTAGGACATTATTTAACCCTTCGACTCTATTGAAAGTACTTTGTTTAGCTCTGACTTTCCTCCTTCAAGATATAGTTTAACTCTTTGACTTCATTGTTTAGCAGTGTTCTTCAGGGTGACTTCCCTTCTTGTTAAACATTATATTACCCTTTGACTTCACTGATAGTTCGTTGTTTACCTTTGTTATTCAGCGTGACTTTCCTCTTGTGAGACATTTCCAGGAAATTTAAGTCATGGATGAATTGTTATCTCTCAAACTTATGGTCTTTTTATATATTGTGATTTACAAAATAATAGTAACTTTCTTCTCTGGCATACACTATGTATGATACAGTAACTTTCTTCTCTGGCATACACTATGTATGATACAGTAACTTTCTTCTCTGGCATACACTATGTATGATACAGTCAGTTCCGTTCATCTAAGTAACTTTGATTATCTATAGAAAGGTAATCATGAAAAACAAATTGGCATTCAGTTCAGATGTAATATTAAACTTACAATATTTATCAAGATAATCATGAACAGAAACTTTCTACATGAAGAACACACAGAGGTTATTGTGATGTGAGATGTGAATGCCATTGAACACTCATTTTTTTATATCTCCCCTCACTCACAACTATGAAGATGAAGACAATGATACTGAGGCAGCAACAAATGCAGACCTTGCGCCATCTCTGTTTCCATCAAAGCGTTTCAAATATGACAGCAGCGATGATGAACATGAAGGAGACATGGATGTAGACAGACCTAGAGAACCAAAGGAAACAACCACGTATGTAGACTTTTTTGTGCTGTTTTTACGGGAAATTAAAAGAGAAAGATGACCCTTTGACTTTGCTGCCTCATCTTGACTGAGTCACCAATCTCCTTCAATGAATCATGATCTTTATATGATAACAACAATCAAAACTTTCATATTATTTCTTTTGTTATTTGATGTTTTTCTGATTTTTGTGTGTTCATTGAAAGCTCTGTGAACTAGATTTCCTTTTTGATTGAGTAACACAAAGTTAATTTGTATTAAAGAGGTTATATAGAATTACTTTGAGTCGGTGAAATGAGGGGTATGTACTTGATGCTGAAAAGTGTAGAATTTGATACAATCATTGACCATGAGATTTTGCTGGCACACCTACTTGGAAAGGAATTTGATTTTATTTTCACTGGAAATTTGCACAAATAAGCACACCTGAAAAATGTTGTAGTGCACAGCATCTTATATTGTGATATTGAAATCCACCATGCAATTGATGGTGTTTGGTTTGTCACTGCAGGGAAGCGGCTTTAGAAGAAAATGAAGACTCAACCACCCCACAGGCTTTCTTCTTTCATAGTGCTGACCCTCGGTTGAAAGGTAACCAACAACTGATTATTCCTAACTTATAACTTTGTATGCTTATGTATGGTTTCATTCTTTAAAGTATATATTTGTTCATTCTGTTATTGTGTGTCTATGGTCCCATATGCATTTGTTTCTGTATGTTTTGATCATGTACTGGTATAGCGAGCAATCAGCTATAGCGAGGAAAAAGTGTGGGTCCCGACTTCCTCGTTATAACGGGGTTTCCCTGTATATATTTGTTCATTCTGTGAAAGCTATGAAATGATACTGATAGAGACAGTAGAAGCATACTTGGTGTTAAACTTTTTTTTTACACTTAAAAAGTCATTAAAAATCAGTTTCAACTCACTTCAAGCTGAAATTCACACATAAAGTTAAGGCATGTCATTTTTTAGAGACAGATTTTGTGACATTTCATTGATTACTTTTCTTGTAATACACTTTGGAATATTTAATGAGATTTTCACTTTTGGACAAATTTGGATCTTTAAATTTGTGTGTATCAGGTAAGTAATTCAGAACAATGGTTATTGTGCCTCACACATACCAACCTGCATTTTTTTTTCTGCCAGAAGCATCTTGCATTACTAATGACACTGTGATGGCAGTTGCTAGTGGATTAACAGGTGTGATACACAATGGTCATTGTTGTGTCTCATACACACAACTTTTAATGTCCAAATTTGTCCAAAAGTGAAAACCTTATTAGATATTCCAAGGATTCTTACCCAAAAAAAGTGATCATTGAAATGTCACAAAACCTGTCCCTAAAAATTTTGAAATCCCTTGACTTTATGATGTGTATATTTTAGCATGATTTGAGTTGAAACTGATTTGTTATCATTATGACATCAAGTGTCAAAAGTTTTTTTTAACACCTAGTATCATAAATGCAACATACAGGTACAAAGGCAAGGTTGAGGGAATATTTTCACAAAGAAGCAGTGGAAATCTGAGATTGGAACATTGTTCAATGGCCTCAACAACAAAATTTAGGTTTGGCAAGTTATGTAATTGAGTTTCCTGAGAAGAGCTAACAAGACACTAACCATAAATAAATGCTTAGCAGACACAAAAATTTACATGTATCCATAGCGCTTTACAAGTGATACAAATACATGTAACATTAATTCAAGAACAATATCAATGCAGAATCCATTGTGGATATGTTTTCCATTTTGAAAGTGAATAAAATAGAAGTTGCACACAAGAATAAAACGATGAAACATAAAACAGTTCTCAGAATTATTTACAATTGACACCTGTGTGTTTGCTCTTCTGGTGTATTTGAGATATGTTTGTTGGAGGGCTGTTCTGCAACGTGTAGTGGTGCTGGTGTCACCTCTGCATGCTGAACGTGTAGTGGGTTGGTGTCACTTCTGCATGCTGAACGAGGGTGAAGGTCTGGAAGTGAGACTATGAATATTTTAGCTTTGATTTTTAAAGTTTGTCCACCCTGCACGATTTGCTTCATCTTTGACAGAAGGACCAGAGCAGTTTTGTCGACCCAAGGACCACTCTGCTATGGTAGCTGCCTGGGAGGTTCTTAAAGCTCAGCTGCAAAATGTAAGTTTCCTTTACATCAGTCTGAATTAGATCAGCTGTTTAACGAACATATATTCAGCTTCGAGGTAAACAAAATCCAAATACAGGGAAACCCCGTTATAACGAGCACGGGTATAGCGAGAACCCTGTTATTACGAGGACATTTCTTGGGGCCCGATTTTTCTTCCATAGACCTCCGTGTATTCTGTTTTCATATAACGAGATCGGCTATAGCGAAATTTCTGCTATAACGAGGCAAATTCCCAGCCCAAGAATAATGAAAAAGAAAAGAAATCAACCCCGTTATTACGAGCACTCCGTTACAGCCACGCCGCGCAGCGAGGGAAATGCAACAACAGCACATAGTCAAGCAATTTCTTTGCGCCGTTAAACACTGATCACACACACCGTGCAAGAATCCACACACACACACAGCCACACATGCATACATGTCCACATTACGTGCGTACGGTACTGTCTCTGCCAGAGCCGTATCTCTATACAGCTAGCTCTGGGTACTGCATGCCCCCGTGAAGTCACGCATGCACATGGCGCCTCTACACACATGCGACATCGCGCGTGTACGACCGGCCGTGCCTGGAGATTGCATTCAATGATCATTCATTGCATACACGCGGTCATGCCGGCAGGCACGGCCGGGTAAATGAGCCTCCCCGCTGCTTCATTTGTCGGTAAACGGAGGCGTTGGAAATATCATTTATTTACGTTTCCAAAAGTGCTGTAAGATATTTTAGTGAATTCAATTTAGAATGCTTGCAAAGCCATTAAAAGATTACAGTACTAACAGTAAATATGTTATTATTTGTGTAGTCCTATATATGCATTTTTTCTGTATGTATTGATCACGTACTGGTATAGCGAGCAATCGGCTATAGCGAGGAAAAAGTGTGGGTCCCGATCCCCTCGTTATAACGGGGTTTCCCTGTATGTGGATGAAAGATATACCAGAGTAGAATTGACAAAGCACTGAGGACAATACAACATATGAAAAGAAAAAGATTAGTTGTGACTTCTGTATAAGCTGTCATTTTCGCAAGGATTTTATTTTGTGAATCGCTATGGGGCCGCAAATTTAAGAACATGTGAATGCCACATACAGAGCTGCCAACCGTTACGAAAAATTTGTATTAAGAAAATCGGAAGAGAATACGAAAGTACAAAAGCGCACCCTAAAAGTACGATTTCACGGTAAAATAAAATAATAAAAAAAGGACAAAAGTAGCGTCGGAGCGAGCTACTAGCAACGCACCCAGGCGTACGATCGTACTTGCGACATCCCTTGCAAAATAAACTAATGTATTATTATACGCGTAGCTGAGCGCCTTTTGCAGAACCGCAAAGAAACGACTGGCACGCGGAAACTAGTTGAAAAGCACAAAAACACTGTATCTTGCATGCTTTATTCATGTCGGTGCAAATGACAAAATGGGCACTGTTGTCTTTACGAATTATGCAATTGATTAAGGCAATTAACAACCTGCTCTGGAAACTCACAGAAAATAACGCATTGGAGTGAAAGGACATGCTTACTAAGGTTTTCAGAGTAAGTGACTGGATTTGGGAAGCTCAAAAATATCTTGAGATGACACACTTTCCTGGATTTATTTTGAAGTTTTCTTTTCATGTCATCAAAATGTCACAATACTGAGAAAAAATTTGCTTTGTATCATTTGACAAGAGTTTTAGCACATTCTTGAATATCCCATCATGCCATTAGGACTTCCGCAAGAGACACCAGAAAGCTGTGAGGGATCAGAAGACAGCCAAGAAATGGCAGAAGAAGAAGCTGCCTGCTACCAAGCCCAAAAAGAAGTAGGTGGTATCAGCACTGAACCTGAGACTGTATGGTTTGTATAGTGTATGTGCTAATGGAGGTGCACTTTAATGGATGATCATAGAACGCTTACATTTGATGAACAATCATGGATGAGCAGCAGAATGCACCAAATTTACTGGCATGGATTGTGATTTTGCGCTTTAACATTTTGGGTGCCAGATAAACTGCTGCTCTATGTGAATTGTTTGTTTTAACTGTAAATAAAATCAACGTGGCACACAAAGGGCTAAACACCATTGATTGGTGCAATTCAAACTAATTGCCCTCATAGAATATTTTCTAGTATTGCATGTAGTAATTTAGATGTGTTCATTACAAACAGGTCTTTTTGAACTTTAATGACCATACAATACAATGAATGGTTTGGAGGATGTATAAGGCTTGGCTACCCTTTAGTAGAACCTGAGGTGTTCTTGATCATGTGTGATTTATGTGTACCATTCATAGTAGCCATGGTAAGCAAATGGATGTTTCTTTCCTGACCCAAAGTTATTCATCAAATTCTTTGTGACGTTGCGAAGACTTAGCTTTTCTCTAATGACCTCATGTAATTCTTTGGCTTTGGTAGTGTTCTTTCTTGTTTTGTATATTGTGTTCCCTATTATTGTGACATTGAGATTGGTTTTGTGGCGAAAACCTGAACCTAAACGAGAAATGAATTATCAAAATATGATTTTCAGTGAGGAAACATGTATGTCATTACTTACTTACTCTGCATGTTATTGTGATAATGTATCACCGATATCCATAAAAGTTGCCAGATGTGATTGATCAGGCTATCAATTTAGTTTCATTTGCGCATGAGATTGAATGAGCGAGCCCTCCATCAAGGTTAATAGCAAACATGTCATCTGGATAATAGATGTTCTCTTCATATTGCATGAATAATCATTTGACATACGTTGTCTGCCCTTTTGGGCACATTTTGAGGATTGGTGATTGGTGTCATCAGCCAGTTTTAGAGGGGATAGCCATAGTCTCCTAGGGACCCCCCTCTGCTCACCTGCTAGAAGGCTCGTAGATCAGCTCCTCTGCAAGTCCTCTCCATTTTTTCAGTAAATTCTTTATGACGTTGCCAAGCCCTTCTCTCCTATGACTTGATGACATTGTCTAGCCATGCGAATTTCCTTTTTTTGTTTATTTTGTTATTTTGTCCATATTCAATTAATTACCCAAAGTATCCTGTTTGACATTGAGTATGCATATTGCATAAATCTTAGTTTGCCATGCCCAGTGTATGCCCTTATGGGAACATTTTGAAGGTTGGGGCCAGGAGTCTTAGCCATTTCTGGAGGTGATAACCAGAGGTCTCATAAGCCCTCCCATCAACCCTCCTACCTGGAATGCTCTTCAGATCCGGTTCATGTGAATGATGTGACTGTTGTGGGTTGATCCTGGTCATGTAGCAACCACATTGGTAATCTTCCAGTCACCGCCATATATAAGCTAGACATTGATGCTCTGCCTGCCTTTCCTATAAGATAAGATAAGATAAGATTTTATTAACTCTATCTACCCCCTCTCGGGGTATGAGAGTTCAACATATTTACAATGATATACAATAACGTGAATAGAGTACATAACTTCTTCAGTATTTACAACACCAAGCGCACAGGATTTCTTACAACTCTACCACTACGTGTAACTACATGTTTGTGACGCTGAGCAGTAACATTAGCAAAATCACTTCTTTTTGGTTCATGACTAAAATGATTCATGATTATGTTAACAAATTTTACAAGTTTCCTCAACTGGCAAGGGTCTCGCATCTTAAAAAGTGTATCCATTTCTATAGAGCTAGGTCTACGACTACGTAATACTGATTTCTGTAAATATAACTTTCTCTCTTCCAAAAAGAAAGGACATACAAATATATAATGGAATTCATCCCCTGTATTCTGTTCTCTCCTATCATGTTCCTATTGAAGGCGTGGGGGCAACTGATCAGGACAAATTGACTTTCATTTTTTGTCTTTTGAAGTTGATGTGATCTTCTCTCATATGATTGCCATCTCTCTATCCTTCCTTGTCCTGAATGTAGGATATGTGCAAAGTCAAAAAATCAAATAACTGTTGGGAATTCCTGAAGTGTAAAACAGTGTTCCTGGGCTCCTGTGCATTGGTGCGCTGTCGGTAATTGGCATGTTTACACATGTAGTTTGGAAATGTGATCATCTGTGATTTTGGGTAAAATAATGCTTTTCATAATTTTCATATGTGCTCAAATATTACAAAACAAAGAAAAACAGCAGATCTGATTTTTGTTTGTAGTGTACTTCTAAAAGTAGACATGTAGCACTACTAGTAGCCATGTCACTACATGTATTTAAAAAAAGATAATGATCATAGCTCAAATTATGGTTATGATGCAGCTGGATGAAAGAAGACGTATGAAACAAATATCAAAATCGGAACATCTGATCAAAAGTTATGGTAATAAACGTGTTGTGAGAAAAGCATAATTTCCAAAATATCAATTATTTTGACTCAACTGTTTTCTTGAGTGATGCCATCAATAAACAACTTGATGACATTTTCATTCCCAAATGGATCTGCTTGTGCGATCACCACGTTTTGATTGCTCAGTTAAAACAGACTTTCCTCTAAGCATTCATCTACATGTACTATCAATTAGAAAGCTTTTGAATTGTTGCCAATATTGGGTCCCAAAGTTGATTCTGTTGCCACGCAAATCACACATGGGTAAAGATGTACAATATGCTCAGACAATGATAGAGCCCTTCTTATACTGCTATGGCTTGCTGTGTTTCCTGGGCTTACTCTCTTTTTATCATTGCTGTGAAAATGGGGTTTCAAAGCTTGGTGATGTGAGGATTAAACTGAATAGACAAGAGGGGATTACTAGATGTGTAAAGGCAGGGAAGAAGTTTGAGGAATGTTAGTGATAATTATGTGCATTGTCAACTCAAGCTCTCTATCAGAGTTACCAAATATAATGCTGATGTGTAACATTCTAGGTCCTTGTACAGATCATGCTTAAATACGACAGACTGAAAGTCAACCTGAAATTGGACAAGTCTAGGACACCAGGGACAGTGCAGCTGATTTTTAAACTAATCAGAAATGTTTGTTATAATACCTCTGTTACTGTCACCTGACAGCTGAATTTTCTGTTTTTATGTAAATTGATTATCAATAAGGTTTTATTCTTGTGCTACACCTGTAGCACAGGAAATTGTGTTTGTGTCAAATGTTACCAAGTGTTTAACTTTGAAACGCAAATGACGTGTCACTTACAAGGAACCTGGCTATGTCATTGAACTTTTTCATGGATGGTTGAATTCTTCCTGGAGAAAAATACCCATAGGGACTTAATGTTGACAATTTAAAAAAATTAGAAAGTAATGAAATGTGAAAAAAGGGTGTTTATCTTGCCTGCATTATACCTATTTAGCAGAGTATCATTATGCCCTGATACATGTACATAGACATTAGACAACATGGTGCCGATTTGTCAAATTATCATTGGTAGGTGCTTGAAGTATGTAACACAATATCAATGCAGAAGTTGATCTGATTTCTTTATAACTGTTTGTTTGATATCTTATGCTTGGCCCATGCTCTTTTCATCTGGTGTGCAATTTTGTATGTTTTTTATACAAACAAATGTGCCATTTGGATTTTGTTCTCACCTTAAGTTATGAATTATTCTTTAACATTAAAAGAGTATTTACATGTATTTTAATTGGAATTGCATTTCTGTGTTATTTTTTGTGTAATGTGTGACACTTGCTTCCAGCTATGAGATGCAACTTAGAGTAGTAATGTTGGTCCCTAGTCACACATAGGGTACGACCAGTTGCTCAAAGCCCCAAACTCCCCAAAAGCTGTGACCAATTACAACCACTTGCTATACACCAAAACACTCGGACATTACTGGTAGTCAAATAGTCGCCCTCAATTTATTGGTGGTTGTTGTTAAGTGCTTGGTTTGCAGATCCTAATGGTTTTCTGTAGTTTTCAAACAAAACTTGCTCTGAAAACTAAATTAATGACTCGTGATTGTATGAATTTGGTGACAGGTCGTGTCCCATGTGTGACCGGGGTTTTACGATTTTATATTAATTATTACATGTTCATGTCACCCTGTCTACATTTATCTCCTTATTCTCTCTCTCTCTCTCTTCATCTCTTCCTCCTTGCTCTCCCGCTCTTCCTCTCTCCCTCTTCCCTCCTTCCCTCCCTCCCTCTCTTTTACTCTCTCTCTCTCCCTTATTAACCTTGTATTTTTCAAGCTAGTTTTAAAGATATGTGGAGGTATGTCAGTAGTTTAATATCTGATCTGAACTGAATTCCTGCTTTTCGTCAGATTGGTACAAAGGTCAAGACTCAAACACAGGTTTTCATAGCATGTTATATGGAAGCAGGACTTTGCAGAATTAATGGATTCATATGTTTTCTAAAGCCTTTTGAATGTGCAGGGAATATGATTTGTTGACCAATACATTGTCTAGTTCAGTAAAATCTGAATGACCAATATTATCTGCTCTTTGATTAATTCAGTTGGGTGTTTGAATACCTGTATGAGGTTGTTTGATGTGATAATAAAGTGAATACCTGACTAGAATTTAGAAATATAAGGCGCAGGTGCTAGTGTGCATGATGTAATGAAAGGGTAGCCAACAACAGATCTGTGAGAAATGTTGCCTTCTCAAAGTATTACAAATGATTCATAGAAACGCATAGCTGAGTCAAGGCTCACTCTGCTTGATGTTTAGACTTTACATTTGCATTTAAAGAAGTTAAAGGGATAGTTCACCCTGAAATTATGTTTGTTTCAATAAAAACAGACACATGAAAGAAACATATTAGTGGAAGGTTTGATGAAAATCTATCAAAGGATAAGAAAGTTATTTAATCTTAAAATGTTGATTTTGATTTTGTGACATCACATGCGAGGTGCTCTCCCATATGTTGTGAACAAAATTATTCCATAAATTGCCTTTTTTCTGTTTTTGACAAACAATGGAATGATGGTGATTACACTGATTGGCTGCAGACAAACAAACACAAGATGCTTATCATGATGAGGCAGTGACACAATGCAGTGGATGAGGTGCTTGTGGGTTGTGGAGATTTTAACACTAGGTGCTTATCCAGATGAGGCAGCAAAATAACACAGTGGATGAGGTGCTAGTAGCTTTGGAGATTTTAACACAAGGTGCTTATCAAGATGAGGTAGTGACACAATGCAGTGGATGAGGTGCTAGTAGCTTTGGAGATTTTAACACAAGGTGCTTATCCAGATGAGGCAGCAACATAACACAGTGGGTGAGGTGCTAGTAGCTTTGGAGATTTTAACACAAGGTGCTTATCCAGATGAGGCAGCAACATAACACAGTGGATGAGGTGCTAGTAGCTTTGGAGATTTTAACACAAGGTGCTTATCCAGATGAGGCAGCAACATAACACAGTGGATGAGGTGCTAGTAGCTTTGGAGATTTTAACACAAGGTGCTTATCAAGATGAGGTAGTGACACAATGCAGTGGATGAGGTGCTAGTAGCTGTGGAGATTTTAACACAAGGTGCTTATCCAGATGAGGCAGCAACATAACACAGTGGGTGAGGTGCTAGTAGCTTTGGAGATTTTAACACAAGGTGCTTATCCAGATGAGGCAGCAACATAACACAGTGGATGAGGTGCTAGTAGCTGTGGAGATTTTAACACAAGGTGCTAATCAAGATGAGGCAGTGACACAATGCAGTGGATGAGATGCTAGTAGCTTTGGAGATTTTAACACAAGGTGCTTAAATCCAGATGAGGCAGTGTTAATTGCCATGGATGAGGTTTTACTAGCTTGTGGGGAGTCTGGTCCAGCTGTCTCCGATGGAAGTTTCCGAGAAAAACTAGAAAAGTGAGTCACACAATTTTCTATTTCTTCACAATAACCACCATGGAAAAATGATTGTATCACCCATCTACTCTAAATTCATTACTCTGCCATCCACTTAGTGAAGGAAATGTTTGCCACTATAAAAAGCATAATACAATACTTGTGCTCCTAAGAGTAATTGATTTACCTCTCTCATCATTATTTGCATAAAGATGTATGTAGAAAGCCAATGACATTTTCAATGCCTGGTCATGTAAGGGTTAACTCTCTCATCATTTGCATGAAGTTACGTAGTAAAGTCAATGTTGTTTTCAAGGCCTGATAATGTAAGGGTTAACCCTACTCCGGGGGGGGGGGGGGGGGGGGGGGGGGGGGGGGGGGGCGAAAGGTTAAGGCATGTGCGAGTCCTTCTTGATTAAGAGTGTTTCCTGTGCACAGGGCTGTCAGTGCATCTGTATGTGGTCTCCCCTGTATGTACTGAAACAAGAGAGGGTGCTGTTCAATTCACCACTTAGGACATGTACAGCTTAGAACCTGCCTGAAGATGGCAATGAAATGTAAATTATATATTAGCTATAATAATTATTTTTTGGAGATCCTAGACATTGGAAAGAGCATTTTAAATGTTACAAACTGGCCAGAGACATTATTGTTTTTTTCTGTGACTGATATCATTATGAGACTGACTGGCAGAATGCAATACCGTATGTACAAACAAGTTATCAGAGTTTTCATCTGGGAATGTTGAAATTCAGTAACTGCTAAATATGTACAAAATAGCATCAAGTTATATTCCTTATATATATTCCTTATTATATTTCTTATGTGAATGTTGCATGTAAGGGAAGATTGATAGTTGCCTGTGAGAAAAAGAATGTTGTGCTAATCTCATTTAATCCCCTCTTAATCCCCTACAAAGTCACATAACTCCCAAGGAAGCCTTTCCTATGTCTGTCAAAACTTTTCTTTTGAGGACAAACTGTTGTGACCATAGACTGTAGAGGCCACTGTTTTCCAGGGATCAACTTGTTCTAGCTGCTGGAGCTCTGTAGCAATAATACGCTGGGCAGGACTGAGTCACACTCGGACTTAATGGATAGCAGATTGATTCATGAGTCACTTTGAAACTATTTCATTTGTGTTTTTGTTCTTGTTTGTATGTTGTGTGAGGGTGTTTGGTAGAGGCAGGGGTTGATTGGGGAGACTTGAGTAGTGTGAGAAGGGGGAAGGGGTAATCATGCAACCACCCACATCCACCAATTTGAATTTAATAAAGTAGGGGGGGGGTTGGTATAAAGCCAAGCAATACTATCACCCCATGTAATCAGTTACAGTGGGAAATGGGTTATTTGTTTCTTTGAGTAGGCACGCTAACCTATATGTTCAACTGGAAGAGTATTTTTATATCTCTCTGTCATCTGCCTTACATTACATGTGAATTCTGTAGGATAAGTAGGGTCCATGATAACATGAACACTATCTTACATTACTTCCAACTGTGAGTCCTTCCTGTAAACAAGATTGTTGTTCCCTTTTAAGGACTTGGGGTTGAGGTCGATGCAATTAAGTGCTATCATGGTCAGGGCTATTAAAGTGTTTACAATAAGGATCTTGCTATCTGGCAGTTAACTAGCTGGAAAAGGTCCAAAACAGGTTGCCATATCTAATTCCTCATCACGGGAGAGTGTCTAGCAGAATAGTAGAAGAATCCACTTCACCTATTTATGAGCTTGGTTACTTTGATTCTGTCAGCAGTATGTGAGGACTGGACTCCATCTTATAAAGAATTGCAGTTGATCTGAATCCATATCAATTATAAGTCTACCCCTCTATCCCTAATGTACATAGTAACAATTGGCATCAATCACACGTGAGCTTGTGGTCAGTCATAATTCTTTTTAAGACAACCCATATGTACCTAATGGTTAAGCTGCCATTAGGATGGGATTGGAAGATGTCATCATTCACATCAGGAAAAGATACAGAGGATAAGAGAGGTTAAAAGCTGATGGATGGATGTCATGCCATATATTTAATTATGAAATATGAAATTTAATATAGAAGCTTTAAGGACTCCATCTGTGAAATCAGGACTTGATTCAAGATAATGGAGTAGGGTATGGTGGTGATATAGTTATTTGACAATGTAATCACAACTTTCACAAATCTAGAAGCATTGTGTACCTAAAAGTTGGCCAGGATATTTGTGAAGTCAGTCTCTGTGAAATGTTACTGATCAAGTCCTGGAGTGACACGCAATTCTGCATCAACAAAGTCAAACATATTATTGAGAACTTGTGATGTTGAGATGATAAGTGGATATTGGGCAATATCCATAGTGGACAAAACCTAAGTACATCCTTGATGTTTGAGGATCGGACAATTTACTTCAGTTTATTTTGAGTGGGGGCTTATGTGTATGTCAATGTCATGCTTGCTAGCCAAATTATACAGCCTGTATCTGCATTTTGTGAACATGACTAGTGTGATTTGTGTGTCCTCAATCAGATCAAAAGAGATCAGGTACATTGCACCACAATTACCTCTGTCTCATCTGACTAAAAAAATATGGCAATTGTGGGAAGTTTGTCTGCCTCTCACCTTGGCATAATTCCTAATTGAAAGATGATAGATGACTGACAGATATAGATTAGTCCTATTGACTTCGTAAAGCAAGCTCTGTTAAGATCTTTGTATCGGGTCTGTGATAAACATGACACCAGTGTGTAAGTTGAGAAATGGGACAAAGATGGACTGACTCAATCTACTTAAAAGTATTAAAAAGAAAGTATAAATAGATGTCTAATGTGATGTCAGTAACAGCTCACAACTAATGCATTGTGGGAGATAATTCTACCATGCTGATCTTTCTCCATCAAAACAAATCCCTGTCACATCTCCGTGTGATAGAAACTCACATGCCAACATCGAAGTAAAACTACTTGAAGCCTGCAAACTTGCATTCCTTCATACCTGTTGTCTAAAGCCCTTGAAGATTAGGTGGTCTGTTTATGTTGTGTCATCTCTCTCTCTCTCTCTCAGACAGCTCTCACCCTAACAGATCTAGCCAGGGATATTTGGACTGCCACTCTGGCTGTGAAAACATCTCCGTCTCTTTCTTAAAGCAATGTAGCCAGATCAGCATTGCTTTCTCTTGGATACAATGCTCCATAGCATAAAACCTAGATGATATGCCACTGAAGTAAACATTCAAGTATGGATTAATTGTAAACGTTGATATTGATATTAATTGAGTATCATTTTCACTAAAGCCAAGAGGAAAAGAAAACTTAAGTGTGATTTATCTTTAAAAATTTATTGAATATTATGAGCTTGTTCGAGTAGATATCAATATGTAGCATCAAGACTAAATATTAACAAGAACAATCAACTGTTCAAGCATCTTGGAAGTTGAAACATATTTATGGTGTTTTTTTTCTTAAACTTTGATTATATCTGGAGAAGGTAAAGACTTCTTTAAAACCTGTTTTTGTCAAGAGGATAAAGGATTTACTGGGGAGTTCTGAACAAGATTTTTTTTGGTATCATTTGAGGATGTTTTGCATGAAACCTTGATGCGATGATCGGACAAGAGGAATGTTTTTCCAGCTTGAATTTATGAGGATTGTGTGCCTTCAGGTAATCACTCATGATGTCCAGAGTAACATTTTTCTACATACTCAACATATTTTATGTGAAAAGAAAGAGTAATGTTTAAAATCATTCAAGTTTTGGATCCGAGATAGGGATCATGATGTTTACAGCATTTACAGAGAAATTGGTCATGTTTGACAGGAATATTGATGGATTTACCGTGCACTTCATGTCGAGTAAAAGAGAATTGTGCTGAAAAGGTTTGAGAATGATGGAAATGTTGAGATGGGAAGAAGGAGAGGGGAAATAAGAAAAGGAGAGGAGAGAGGAGAAGATGATGGCAAAGTAAAATGGAGGAAGCCTGAGAGGGAGTGGAAAAGGGGTTCGGAAAAGAGAGAAGGGGAGAAAGGGAGAGAGAGCGTAGGGAAAATTAAGAGAAAATCAATAGAAGGGAGATGTATGTGGAAAAGAAAAGCAGAGAAACATGAAGGCAGGGAGTGGGAAAGAGATCAAAAAGGAAAGAGGAAGGGAAAATGGGAAAGAGAAAAGTAACAAAGAGAAAAAAGAATGGGAAAAGGAAGATGAAGAGAGAGAGTGAGAGAACATAAATTTAGAACTGAGGAAAATGTTAGAGTGGAGATGGAGGGTGAAGGGGAGTGAGAAAGAAAGGTAAAGAGAGATCACGAATAGGGTCCATGGAGAGACACAGGACAAAGTAAAGGAGGGGATGGAGGGTGACATGGACAAAAAATGATGGATAGCTCTAGAGAAACGGAGAAAGGGAGGGAGAATAAGAGAGAAAGAAAGAGGATACCCTTAGAGGTAGGTATGGAATATGGGAAGGGTGTGAGGACTGAGTGAAGAAATAGGGGTTATTTACCTTTCTTTATTTTTGATCAACTGCAAACTTCTAGCGCACTTCAACAAAACACCCAACGATATGCTAGCTGTGCTTGCTTGGTGAAATTTGAAACCAGTGATGCATTTTCAGAATCTAGAATCTAGTTTGCCTCTCTGTTTGTTTTCATTGGTGGTATGTTTGAAGGCTGTGACAAGTTTTGTGGGATAGAACACTGCTGCAGTTATTTGAGAATGATTAATGATTGAGAGTTGGCAGAAAAGTTATGGTATTTTCTTTGGACCAAAATTTGTGGAAGTGCATGAGGTAGAACCAAATATATGTAGGTCATGTTTTAATAACTAACTGTTGTCATTCATTTACAGTATCCGACTACTCACAATACTTGAATGCTTCTACTATCCAATTCTGATAACACATGTTTATACATTTTTTTGCGCTAGATGCTGGTAAAATTCCCTTTACATAAGTATCATTGAATAAAGAACATACTCCATAATGCCTTCTCTATCTGCTTGAGAGGCTCGATGCCCATTCTCTTACCTGGGCTGTTTGACATCCGATATCTGCAGTGTTTCAGACCCTGACCTGCGATTTCATCCTCATTTTTCCTTCAGGAAAGAGGTATGAATGTGAGTCATGTTTCACATTGAACATACCGACCATACTCCTGTACCTAACATGAGGGGATTAGTCAAAGGTAAAGGGGGTGTATTGAAAGGCGAGAGAGGTGTGCCAGATTTCCTCCCTTCTTTGGTGGTTTCCCCCGACAAGGTTGTTGCCAGGCGTGTAAGATGTGGTTCAAAATGTCACCCGGCTGCAGGAATGATGCCAGGTATCAGTTTGCTTACCTCAGTCATGTTTATAAGTCTTGGTGAATGGGCAAACTAGCAGTGGAGGTAACAAGGTATTCTGTATCTAGTATCCAGTTGGCAAAATTACAGTTCTTTGTACAATGAAGAAACTGCTTCCCTGGCCGGTTCCCTGTCTCCAGAAATGCGGAGATGAAACATTGAATTTGTAAAACTTAGTGTAAACCAGATTCCAATTTTAGCTATCTATAGCTATGTAGCTATATCTATTAGGTATATCCATCCATCCATCCATCCATCCATCCATCCATCCATCCACATATCCATCCATCCACATATCCATCCATCCACCCATCCATCCATCCATCCATCCATCCATCCATCCATCCATCCATCCATTCATCCTTGTGTTTTCAAGATCTATTTATCAATCTACCTATCAAATTATGTATCTTTATCCATCTGTGTATCATCTCTCTATTTTTCTATCTACCTATCTATCCATTCAGCTATCAATCTATATATCGTCGGTGGGCTGTTAAAACCTCGTATCTCAAAAAAACAAAATGTTCAGGAGAGCGAAAAAACATTCTTATTTCTACAAATTATGTGCATAGGCGTTGTTATGTTAACTAAAGACTATGTTTGATTATCAATTCAATATGGAATGGTTGAAATGCAAAAAAATAATTTACATGGCGGGAATTTGAGTTACGAGGTTTTCGCACTAAGTCCTAAATTGAGATACGAGGTTTTCTCATTTCAAATTGAGTTACGAGGTTTTCCAACTTGATCTAAAATGAGATACGAGGTTCTCGCACGGTGTCGTACACAGTATCCCATGCTAATATTGTGCAATATGCGCAGTTGCGCGCACATACGTTCTCAGACACACACACACACACATACACACACACATACACGCACGTACACGCACACACACACACACACACACATACAAACATACACATGCACACGTAACAAACACGTGCAAACCTATGCAAGTGACACACGTAAACGTACATAAACACTATAAATGAACGTTAATCTTATGATCTATGCGCGCACACACACACATGCGCGCACACGTACACACATACACTTCCATACGCCGGCCAAAAGACGCAAAAAATGAATACATATCCATGCATGTGACACACGTCAACGTACGCAAACACTATGTCTATACATTAACGGTCATGTTGTGATCTATGCATACGCACACACACATGGGCGCGCACGTACATTCACACACATACCAATGCACATAGTATACGCACACATACACACATACACACATCACATACATACACAAACCCGACCACACACAAACACGCGCACACGCCGGCCAAAATGACGCAAAAGTACATACAAACCCAGCTAAACACATTAACGTTCATGTGACACTCATGCACACGGACACACACATGCATGCTCACATTATATTCACACACATACCCATTCACATTATATACGCGCACACACACACACACACATACACACAAACGAACAAACATGTGTATACGACGGCACATATAATAGCGCAAAAGACGCAAATAATACATACAAACCCTTGCACGTGACACATGTTGACGCACATTCACATTAACACCCATACTTCAGTCAAACAGGTTGTAACATGCATCAGAATTGCGTTTTGAAACGTGCTTACAAACGCATGAATAATCTAGTTAAATTATGCAGAAAAAAACATCGCAAAACGATGTTTCCCTCCAAATTCAGTATTCATTATGACTGTAAGGGGGGGGGGTGGGGTGGGGGGAAGGAGCTTCGTTCTCGCGGTGTAGGGCATACGGGGATGTGCTGCTCTAATTGATAACTATTTTGAGAAAAATCCCTAAACAAAGAGCATGAACCTCAAAATCCTTGGACATATCCCCCACTTTTGTATCTTTTTTCTTTAAATACTAAATATTTGCGCCCATATTGCCTTTCAAGCATACAAAACGTCGTTTTCTTGACTCCCCCCCCCCCCCCAATAATTGGTACCCTTTTCCGCCAAAATGATAGGTACGGGTTTGGTGGCTTCAGCGGCACACCCCCGTGGGAAACAACTGTGAGTAGCTCCCCTCGCGCCACCCCCCCCCCCCCCCACCCCCTCGGGGGTCAAAATAATCCTAGAGATATTGCATGCTTTCACAAGTTGTAAGTCGAACACTTCATATTTTGACGTGTTTGCCCTCTAGTTACACATACACATTGTATTTGTGATGACTACATAGGCTTGGAATAAATTTTGAAAGTAAAAAAATTCACAAGCATTTTGCCTTTTTAACACAGGACAAAATAGATATCGACTATCTAACGTTATGCACTGCAGCTAGCCTCATCTACTGACTCGGCCTGGCCTATGCGCGTAGCTTTGGCCACAGGCCACGGCTTGTAAAGCAAGTTATATAGCGCCTAGCCTGTTCAGTCTATCGAAGAGAGTTGAGCAAAATGTTTTTATCTTCATGCTGATAGATTATTAAAATGTCGTTACAGATATTACTCACAATAACTGAGCATCTCATTTTAATTAGCAGTATTAAACCTTAATGCAGGACAAAATCCAATAGATCTAATCGATCCCGGCCATGAATACATTAAGCGTAGGTTTAGGTAAGCGATCGATGTGCGCAGCTAGCCGTGCGGACGTGCGCACGCTGCAAATTTTTGTTGCGCGCACAATTGCGCGTGCAGTTAGGCGCGCACCAGCTCTTAGCTGCGCGCATAATTGCGCTATGTATCTTGACTTACGAGGTTTTATCATACCATTATTTGAAGAGGCAAGAGATACGAGGTTTTCAAATAGATGAATTTTGACCTTTTCTTTTTAGATTTTCAACTCCAGCGTTTATTACAAGATGTATTACATCTTAAACTTGACATTTAGCAAAAAAAGTGAATTTCATAAAAATTTGAGATACGAGGTTTTATCAGCCCACCGACGATATTTGTCTGTCTTTCAGTCTCTCTCTATCAATCTTCCTATCTTTCTACCTATCTGAATATCTATTTATCTTTTTATCATTTATCTTCTGTTTAGCTATCCATCATCTATCTATATTTGTACATGTATCTATCTATTCATCTCTGTCTATCTATCATCCTATCTATCATCATCTGTCTTTCTATCCATCTGCCTGTCTTTCTGTTTCTTTACAGACCTATCTGGGCACACACATACTGGTCAGTAGATGTCTTTTTATACCTGTTCACAACGTTAACCTGATTATGATCTGTTGTGCAGGTCTGTCATTCCAATGAATTAGATTCATGGGAGGCCATAATAGGCTGTCTGACTTGATTAGAGGATTAATGTTAATGTGTTGGTTCAATAACAGTTCAGACCCTAGCCTGCAGAGAGCTTGGAACCTATTTATTCATTAGAATTTAAGCTCCCATCTTATGTGAGATGGAATGTCTTGATTTTTTTTTTAATAACTCAATCACATGGACATGTGTGCCTTTGTATGGCCAGTGACGTATACATTTACATGCAAACAGTGATGCAAATTCTACTGCTACTATCAGTATCACAAATGAATACCCAAATGTTATAGTTACAGTTGAGGCCAGAAGTTTACATACACCCAGGAAATTCAAGGAAAAGTTGACACTTGCCAAATGTCATAAGATTTCTTGTATCTTGTAAAATATTTGTGCTATTATGACAAATTTGATATCAAACAAATGAGTATGTCATGCCCCTTCATCACATTGATTTGTTATCAGGAGCTGAAAAATATTTAGCTGTCATTTTTTTCCCAGAAATTCTTCATATTTTATACAGTTTAAAAATTTAAACTTGACAAAAACAATTCATATTTGTGCTAGTTACTTCTCAACACAATCATTTCAGATTACACTTTTTTGTTCAGTGGTGAC
The DNA here is from genome assembly GCA_963669155.1 of Arbacia lixula. Lineage (NCBI taxonomy): Eukaryota > Metazoa > Echinodermata > Echinoidea > Arbacioida > Arbaciidae > Arbacia > Arbacia lixula. Next base: position 207,058 of record OZ022576.1, read on the forward strand.
ATATCATGTTAGAAAATGTAATATCATAAATTTGACACTTATATATTTCTATGAAACAATGTTTGAAAATATAATAACAAATTATAGAATACATTTGGCACGAATATTACTTTTTTTCTTCAAAGAAAATTCCAACTGAAATATAATTTAATCCCAACGGCATTCCAATCATGTGAAAAAAACTTGATACGCTCTTTCATTTGATTCCAAATTCGTCATGGAAGTATAAATTTGTATTTCTAAAAATATATTTTACCATGTTACCATGGCACGCGAACAAATTTCACTGAATTCCATGGGTGTATGTAAACTTTTGGCCTCAACTGTACATGATGATAGATCCTTACACGTCAGGATCAATAAATCTTGCCAGTTGTTGCAGATTGCTATTAAAACTTAATATGTATTGCTGATTGATCTATCAAATGTACTGTACAGTTCAATAGATCAATTGTACATTTATATTACCAATTGCAATCTCTTGTGATACAAGTCTCAGAACTAGAAGTGAATATCCAGAATGCAAGGGTACAAAAGGGTTGGTATCTGATGTCGTACAAAATAGTGACTGTGATAGAAGTGATCTCTCACGTCTCCATGTTCAACCAAGCGCAACATTCACAGAATGACTACTTTAAATATTATGATTGTGACATCAGTTCCACCAGTGTACGTGGTGTGAGGGATTAACTTGAAAGCAGCTTATCCCACAATCTGCTGTCAGTATTGTTGTGGGTAAATCAGCTGGCTGTCATCTCTTCATCAAACTCCATTCAGACACATTGATGTCATTGACCCAAGAACAGGGTTCAATGACATGAGAAGCAGATTGTAGATTGACAAAGAAGGTCTATAATGTGATTCATGTGGATTGGGTTTCTCTCTGCATGTGTACCTGTCAATGATTATGGGAAAACATTCTGTTCATATGAACTTTATGCACAGGGAACATGAACAAAGCTGGATTTTGTTATCTTTCATTAGTTTCTATAGTCTTGAATTATTTAGAGCCTTTGACTGTTGTTTTATTGGAGTAATAGTTTTTTTAAATATCAATAATAGATGGAGAAAAAAAATTGCATTCATGTGATATGGTGCTCACAGTGCAAAGTCAATGCCTTTTCTTTTGATTGTAGTCATGGTTGTGCTACATCATCCACTCAATCTAAAAACAAACTTGGATTCATTCCATCCTTCCTGAACAGCAATGGTAGACAGTAATTGGAACATACAGTTGTATATAACACATGTAACATATATACTCATTCCCATCTACAGGTATCTATATAATGGATGTTTTGGAACAGGTACAACATATAAACCAGGCTTTGGAGGTGAAGCATGGTTTGCTATAAATAAGAATCTAAAGAAGTGTCTTTGTGAGGCAATGAAGCTAGAGCAGGTACATGGACATGAACTTGACTGTATGTTGTAGCACTAAGGTTCATGCGTGTGATCCATGCTATACAGCCGTCATGCTTTGACGTCACAGTAGTGCATCAAATTGCAGCTTCCCTTGTGGTTGCAGCGTGGATCGATGCTCCAGGAAGAGCCTAAAGATATTGGCCATAAATGATCCATGTACATGTACATATAGGCCATTAATGCTCCACAAACATGCAGGGCTGCCTTCATTAATGCATCGTTTCCTGATTTCACCTTCGTTGTTTACCTGCGGTCAGTGTTAGGCCCATGAAGCTTCACCCTACTAGCTGCATAGTCCACGAGCTGTATGCGGAGACAATAAGGAAGGATAGTGCATGGAAAGTCCTCTGTCCTTGTTAGGCAATTTAATTGTTGCTGTTTACTGTGATATGATCAAGAATTCAGAATTTCAGAGTAAAATGGCTTGTGACATTTTTATTGTAACTTACCTTCAGTAGTAAGTTTGATGCTACCATGGAAACTGCTATTGAGCTTTCTGCATCACAGCTGTACATGTAGCCATTGTAAAGTTGTATTAAACATGACCATGAAGTGTCATGTATGTGTGATGTTTAAATTACATGGATATCCTTGCTGATGGGGTCAGACGTTGATTGTGCTTCCTTCATTCTTTGGACTTTTGCCGTGGTCTGTCACACCATGGACCTTGCTACAAATTGAAATAGGGTCCATGGTGAGACTTTATTGGAAATGAACCAATATTGTACCTGTCGGGCCTCTGACGATTTCTTCATGCCCCCAAAATACTACATGTATTTTTATTGTTCTTAAAAATAGCATTGAGGTCCGGAAATGAAGTTTTGTATCACTAACAAGATGAGTCCTGTTGGATTGAGTTTAAAAACTGAAGGCAAACCTCCTCAAATACCCTTGGCTTATTGTGCATGCTACACTGGTATGACAACTGGATAGGGGAAGAGAAGGTTAAGAGTTGACAATCAGGATAACTGTCACGATGCCACCTTCCCCCCCCCCCCCCCCCCCTTCAAGAATGAGCCTTTCTCAGAAGGGGGAAGGAGGGGTGGGGGGAGGGTCTTTGCCCCATCACTCCTATGGCCTACTTATTGGTAATTGCTCCTCTTAAGTGGTAGCACTCATGAACTGTCCTCACTTTTGTGTTTTCCTGCTAATATTTGTTGTGAGCAAACAAATGGAGGTGGGTGAACAGTAATGTTGACACCTTCCATTGTGAGGGAAATGAAACAATAGGGGAAGGGGGGGGGGGGTATGTGCTTGATGCTCTTGTCAGGTGTGTGTTTGTGTGTGTGTGAGGTGCAAATGGAGAGATAGAGATATATATAAACAGATCCTTGTGAAGTCAGGTGTGGATGTAAAAGGGGGGGGGGGGGGGGTCACCTCCTCACAAGAACATGAGAGGAATGTATAAGGAGCTTGAGAGGGAAAAGTGCGTGACTCGGAGTGTCTGTGCTGCCAAAGAACAGGCCCAGTAGAGACGATGAGATATTTCCTGTTGAGAGAGTCAATCCAGGTAGTGCCTTGATGATCCCAGCATTCCAAGGGCGTCTATCTCAAGGGGGTGGGGGGGGGGGGGGGGGGTCCCCTTGGTTGGATGACAGGTATGAGGATTCTTCTCTGTTCTCGTAGGCTTGTGAGGTTGTGGAACTGAAAGGAAGGAGAGAGAGAGAGAGAGAGAGAGAGAGAGAGAGAGAGGGGCATTGAAGGAAATTGGAAGCGCAAATATCGTACTGGAGTACTGGGTATGTCTCTAGTCATGTATTTGATGTCATATATTACATGTACTAGCTTGGCTTTTAGAATAGACTGTTGATATCAGCACCGTCACGGTCTTCCCAAAGATTCATTTTGTGTGTTACGGTCACCGTCACGGTGTTCCCATGGATGATTCTTGCGATGTGGACACCAGGGCAGTTAATACACTTCTTTTTCCCCAGCACTGTAGTCTTGCACACGCACCAAGCAGTGTAACACTAGATTTGATTGGACAGGATCTAAGTGTAGGTCAGGAGATCTTTTACTAGTATGTCCCCGTGTACACATAAGCTAGTTCATGGATCTGTTGTAATGACCATCACTTTTGTGTAGCTAACAATGGCCTTTATATACAGTAAGTAGGCATACTTTTTCAAGCAATGTGTAGTGATGAGGGTGTCATATGTTGCAGTCCTACCTGTTATTGTCGGGTATACAGTGTATAGTGACCCAGGAGACTGACACCCCATGCATTTTTGTCTGCTTTACACACCAAGCATTTAGTTACCCCCCCCCCCCCCCCCCCCCTTAACGTTATAAAGAACCCATTGCTACATACCGATAGGCGGAGCACAGGAATACAAGCGAAGTACATGTACAATGCACAGCATGATAACTCCATGCAAAACGTGCCCAGCTGTGCCCAAGCTAGTATTTTCATTTCAAAAAGGATCAAACTTCATGTTCGCTTGTTCTCATTATCTACATAACAAGCACTTAGTGACAAAATTAAAAGTTCAGCAGCAAAAGCTGAAATGTGCATGTATAGGAATATGTATGACCTATATCCAGGTGAACGTGATACTATCACGCATGTATCATATTGTTGAGAGCAGCTGCTAGTCATGAATATTAAGTGGCGGCATCAAACCTTGTTCAAAGAGAAGGATATCCATTTCTTTAAATATCCTTGAGAGTATTTATGTCATGCGTTGTGACAGGTTATCATGATACCATACATGTTTATAGGATTGTATGAGGTCTTTCATTTGTTGTGGCAGGATGGGATATGTTCTCATAAAGAGTGAGCATGTGTAGATGTAGCATTGTAGTGAACATAGCATGACTTAGTCCTTTGAGCTCATAGTTGATCTCTTTGCTGTGTCTGGTGTGTCAACATGGAGAAGAGTGTGTAATGTTGCTTAGGCTGACAGATGATGTTAATCAGCACCTGTAACCAACTTAGTTGCAGCATCTTCTGACTCAACACAAAGCAGACACAAGTTTTACAATTCATCTAGGATTCTGAACTTTGCATTACCTATTTAGGATTATTGTGAAAATGATTATTCAGCACTTTTATAAAAAAAAATTATTCAGTATACAATACATATAATCACTTTGAAACACATTTAACAACAAAAAGACACAATTCATGCAGCCTTTTAAAACAGTGCGTTGGACCAATAGAAAGGCCATGGAGACCTCATTCATTGTCCATATAACTCAATATGAACATTAACATGTTACACACCCACACGCACACATAAAACATATACATGCTTCATCATTAATTGCACAAATCAGTTAGGCTTTTTATCTTTCATTGATCATTATTCTGAATATTAAGATTACTTGAGTATGTTGTTTGAGATTATTTTGCACTGTTTTTATCAGGCCTTAGAGTGCATAAGGAGGAGCAATTTCTTGTGCCAGCCTTTTGCTTGATTCCGTGTGGTAGAATAGTCCATAGGCTACCACAAACGAACACTTCTTCTTATGCATACTGGCAGATGAAATATGGTATGAGAATGTAGATTACAGTCGCTGAGGAACATCCAAGGTAACAAAAAAGTTTTAAAAACATTTTAAAAACGTTCCTAAAAAGTTTTTTGGATGTCCAATAAAACGTTCTATGGACGTCAAAATGTGGTAGGTTTTAGACGTTTTAAAAACATGTTTTAAATACTTAAAGAATAAAAAAAAAAACCTTTAAAAACCTTCTGGAAACTTGAGACGTACAAAACCTTTTGAAAACATTCTGTGGATGCTGTTAGAAGGTGCAGAAAACTATGAAATGCACTAAAAACGTTTTAAGAATGTTTAAAAAACCTTTTGTAACACGTCTAAAACATTCGTTTATGACTAGTTTAAAAAAAGGTTTAATTATAGTGGAACATTTTCTCACATGATTAAACATACATGGATATGAACACACACACAACCCTAACCCTATATTAATCCTATTCTAATCCTATCTTATCCTACCTTCTCCTACCGTATCTTTAACATGCTCACTTTCATATACATAGTACGATGGTAATAT